>APFE031480598.1:21806-39675 GCA_000404065.3 Pinus taeda | reverse complement strand
TCGGGTGTCAAGCCACGGATCAAGTGTCGGTAATACCGAGGAGAGAATGAACCGTCGGATCACTACATATCGTGACCGTCAGATTGTAAGTTACAAAATGTACAACGGTAAAGAAACACACTTTACCTAACTCTATACCTAACTCTATACTAGACCAAGTTGAACTTAACTATTCCTATGTGTCGGAAACCATAAGGTTTTGAGACATTTTATTGGGAGTATCATGTGTTCAAACTCAAGCGAGCGTTATACGGTCTCAAACGGACACCCTGTGCTTGGTACACTAGGATCATCAATTATCTCATTGGTTTGGGATTCACCAACAATGAAGCGAATGTGAACCACTATCATATTTTCAAAGAAGGTAAATTTCTTATCATCATTTTATATGTTCATCATTTAATATTAACAGGTGATGAGTAGTTGATCAACTCTTGCAAGGAGGACCTTGCGAGGGAATTTGAAATTAAGGACATGGGTCTCATGCACTACTTCCTTAAGTTGGAAGTATGGCAAGGCGATGGGGAATTTTTTGTGTCTCAAGGAAAGTATGCCAACAAGATACTACAAAGATTCCGCATGGAGAGTTGTAAACCCATGGAGCCACCTCTAGTGACCAACTAGAGGAAGGAGACTACCACTTTAGATGAATAGGTGGATGCTACCATTTACCAACAACTAGTGGGTTCACTGATGTATCTTGTGAACACACAACCAAATATGTGCTATGCAATCAACCAACTGAACAAATCTATGGTTAGGGCATCCAAATTATATTGGAAGACACTAAGCATGTTTTACCGTACCTCAAAGGCACTACCCAATATGGATTATGGTATAGATGAACAAAGCGAGAGAAGTTGTGTGGCTTCATGGATGCAAATTGGGCAGGGATTCCATCTGAACGAAAGAGTACATCAGGTGGAATTTTCAGTGTTCGGTCCGCATCGATTTCCTTGTACAACAGGAAGCAAAGATATGTGGTGCTTAGCTCGGCAACAACATAATATGTGGTTGCAAGTCAAGCAACATGTGAGGTGATCTGTATGAGAAAGATACTTGTGGGACTATTTGGTCATATGATGGCTCCAATTGTGATCTATTATGATAATCAAAGTTGCATTAAGCTCTATGAGAATCCAATATTTCACGATCGATCCAAGCATATAGATATTTGGTATCCTCATTTATGGGACTGTGTGTAGAGGCGGATAATGTTGCTACAATAAATTCCGACAGAGGAACAATATGCTGACATCTTGAAAAAGGCCTTATCAAGAGGGAATTTTGAATTCCATTGGTGCAAGATAGGGGTGGTTGATAATCCATTTCTTGTTGAGAGTGAGTGTTAAGAAGTGTAGCAAGAAAGTCTCAATTTGACTTTGCCTTAGTCAAATTGAGAAAATTTGAATTTCCGCATCAGCATACAACTTGGATACAGTTAGCTTGTGTGACATGGCTCTTGTCACTCAGTTAGCTTTGTAAATTTGAGTTAGATGACTCGGAGTTCAGTTAAGCATGTGTGATTCCTAAATTTTAGTAATCCAGTTCAATTAAACTAGTTCTAATAGTTGGAGGAAGTAGTGGAATATCAATTGTGCAATTTGACATTAGTCTAACTCAGTGATCATCCAGTTAACTAATCAATCAACTTAAAATAACTAGCGCATGTAGAGAATTCAAGTTCCCACCTATGGTGAAAATTAAAAGGTAGTGCAAAAAGCAATTGTAAACTAGTTTGAGTGTATAGGTGTTTCATGCAAGAAGATGATCAATTGGAGGATTAATTCCTAAAAAATAGTAGCTAATTCTCTAAGAATTGTGCAAGTAAATAAGGGCTCAAGTAGAGGCATAAATTGACTAAGTATAGGTTAGATCTTCTCATAGAGCAAAGAGATAAGTTATTCACTTGTAGGTTGAGCTCAAACTGAGCTAGTGATTGTAATACATCTCTATTCATCTGATTAATGCAAAGAGGCTTGATGGGTTTTTTTCCCAGTTGGGTTCCCATAGGAAAATATTGTGCATGTGGGTTATGTCTTATTACATGCCGATATTGTTGTTATAAATTGTGAATTGAATTTCGTAGATCAGTTGGGTAGAATTGTGCCTTGAGATTTAGATTAAAATTTCTTAAGAAATTGCAATTCTATCACCAAATTTCTACACAACCTTAGAGAAGTTTTACTAATGAATTATATAGCATAAGGAAATTTACCTTCTAGTCACCACAATGTTTCCCCCACCACTTTGTGTGATGCATCTATGTGAATATGAAAGGGAAAGGCCCAATTCAAGTCACTAAGAACCGGTGCAGTTTTCAATTTCTCTATGAGCTCTCCAAATTCCTTTTGACAAAGGTTTGTCCAACAAAAAAATGTGCCTTTTGTTAGTAAACCAAACAACGGTGAAGTAATTTCACTGAAATCTTTAATAAATTTCCTATAGTATCCAACAAGTCCTAAAAATATCCTAAAATCTTTTTGTCTTTTGGGGTAAGGAACTTATCTAATAATTGAAATTCTATTAGGATCAATCTGAATTCCATCTTTAGAGAGGAAGTCGCCTAAAAGAATTCCTACATTCTAAAAAATGGCACTTTTTATGGATTAAGGAGAGATTCATTTCTATCCATCTTTTAAAAGCCTTGCACATGTTGGAGAGAGCTTCCTAGAAAGCATCTCCATAAGGTGTGAAGTTATCCATATAAATCTTAATTGAATCATGTACAAGATTAACAAAAATACACAATATTGCCCTTTGGAAGGTGGCAGGGGCATTGTACAAGCTGAATGGAAGAACTCTATATTCAAAGTTCTTCCAAGGGTAGGTGAAATTAGTCTTATCCTGGTCTTTGGGACTGACTTGGATATGATTGTACCCACTGAACTCACCCAAATATGAAAAGAGCTTATTTCCTGCAATTATATCCAAAACTTGGTCAATAAAAGGTAAAGGAAAGATACCTTTATTAGTGGCCTTATTAAGTTCTCTGTAATCAATGCAAACTATCCATTCCTCATTCTTCTTAGGCACAATTACTAAAGGTGACACCCACTCACTCTCTGAAATTAGATAGATAAAACCTGCATCTAATCATTTTTGCAATTCCTCTTTTACAATGTCCTTCAGTGCAGGGTTCATACTTATTTGAGGTTAGTGAATAGGTTTATGGTATCCTTTAATGTATACATGATGAGTATAGAGGGGTGAAGTCCTTTCAAGTCTTTGTAATCCCAAGTAAAAGCATGAAGGTTCCGCCTTAATACAGTAAGCAATTGTTCTCCCTGATCAGCTGAAAGAAAGGGGTTGATTTTCAAAGTTTTGGAGAGTTGATTTCTACAAATTTTACCTTAATTTGATTAGAACCAATAGTGATGATATTTTCCCATGAACTATCTTTAGGATATCCTAAAGATTCTTCTTTTAGACCATCAATTTTCATGGCACTAGGATACTTATTTTGTAAAAACATTCCAATAAGATTGTCCTCATCCAATTACTTGCTACCAATAATGGCTTCTAATGTACAAATGGGGTAGGGTGATAATTGATAGAGTTCTTATCTTTCTTTCTTTTCTAACCACGTGGGAAAATCATGTTCAACAAGGGGTTGAGTAGGGGGATATAGTATAAGTTGTTTTGTTAGTTGTTTATTTGTAATTGTCATGCTTCAAGTGTTATAGTTGATATAGGCATCAACAATAGATAAGCAATGTCTTCCAAGGTTATGAGGATATCCATTGAACTTGGTTTTGGGATGGAGAACAAGGAAATCAGTGGGGTACTCCCAGGAATCAATGGAAACCATGAAATCCTCAATGACACCCTTGGGTGCTACTATGGATATGTTTGCAAGTTGCAGCATCGTGGTGGTTTTCTTTAAGGCTCCTTGGAGGTTAAGCTTGAGCATAGTCCCCTCGGTCATGAAATTGATTGAAAACCCTAATTCAATGAGGTTATTGGGAACTACAATGGTTTTGATGTGCAAATATACTATTGGGATGCGAGGATCCAAATGCTTTGGGATGATGACCTTCCTAAGAATTAGATCAACCACTTTCCTAATGAAATTGATAGTAGGGGAATTCTTCCTCCTCCTTCCTGACCTCTTAAGACATTCTTTCTTAATGAATTTGTTTTATATGGGAACTTCCTTGATGACCTATAGGAGGGGAATCTTAACACACATATTTTTTAGTTCTCCTAAAAGTTCACCTTCTTCTCGGGTGTGTGTTTTGGGATGGATCAACCTTTCAGGATAGGGAGGTTTGTTGGCTTGAGGAGTTATTTCTTCCTTCTTCTTCAAGGTTTTCTGATAGAGAATGTGGGTGAGAATTAGGAAGCACCTTCCTAGACCTATGGTTGATTTCTTGGATTTCTACAACATAGGTGGGTAAGATGTCTCTCCACTGTAGACTTGTTGGGCTTGCTTATTGTTTGGGTTCAGATAGGGTTGAGTAGGCATTTGAGGTTGTTTAGGTGGATTATTTTGGGGTACTTGTGGTTGAGGAGGAGGCATTAAGGCAAGTGATTGGGTTTCTTGAGGTCTCTATCTTGGTGATGGATTACCCCATTGAGGAGGTTAGTGTTAGTATGGCTGAAAAGGGGAAATGACATGTTGAGGAGGATAGGGCCAAGGAGTAGGCATAGGCCATGGTGAGTTGTCAGGTGGATACCAAGACTAAAAGGGTGCACTATAACTTGTATTTAAAGAGGAAGGATAGTTCATACATTGTTGATATGACCTATGGCCTTGTGGCCTCCTTTGGGTTACAAGGAAAAGTTGCTCCATGCCTCCTTCTGCTCCTTGATACACCACTTTCAAACCTAGAAGAGATGGACACTTGTCAGTTGAATGGTTTTATTCACACACATAGCATATTTCTATAACATTTAATGGGCACTAATTTCTAGGGTTCCTCTTGGTGCATCTAGGGCAGAATATGGCCAATGCCCTTTCTGCCTCCTCTTATTTTTTATTAATCTACATTGTGTCCATATATAGGGAAAAAGTATGTAATATTTCACTTTTAAAATCCTCCAACATACCTCTTATTTCATTCTTAATGACTGAAGTAGAAGATGAAAGATCTACCAAATGATGGTTGGATCTACCTCTCTTTCATGTAGCTCTATAGTGGTTTTTGTACACTATTTTAATTTATTCATAATTGAAAGGATAAAATTTCCATTGGAAAACATATTGAGGGTCTCCATCCACTCTTCTTTGACCCCCCGACGCAAAATTAGCTTCATTGAATCAGCATCAAGTGTGCAATTAGCCTTCTCATAGCTCAGCTGAAATATCTCTTTAAAGTCTTCTAGTGATTCAGTTGGTCCTTGGGTTGTTATAAATATTTCCTCCCTAGTATCCCTTGCTTTGCAATAGTCCTTGTACTTAGTGTTGAATGTTTGTTGCATCTGAGCCTAAGTAGTAATGTTGCCTCCTTCTAAAATCATGAACCAACGTAAGGAAACATCCTTGAGGGTAGAATGAAATAATATGAGAATTTTCTTATCATATGTATAATCATATGTCCTACAATCTACAAAAAATTCAAACATCAAAGTTTCAGGGTCCTTAGAAGCCATTCCAATGACGTGTGGAAGAGCAATGGGGCTAATATTTTTCATTTTAGCTTCCCATCTATCTCCCTGATAAGAAATATTTTAGGATGCATACGTCCAACCATATTTTAGTAGATGATGGAGGCTCCTAAAAAATCTTTGGTCACTCACCCAAGAAGGCCTTTAGATCCTCTGTAGAAAGAGTAGGAAACCCACAATCACCAAAAAGTGAAGGTCGATTGTTTGTGGAAGTGGGGGATTTAGGTAAAAACTTCATGAGTTATCCCTAACTCTACGAGTCATGAAATAAATGATTTTTTTATTTTATTTTTTCTTTTGGGTTTTTGAATAGAAATGTCGGTGTAAATTTTTTGTGATTTTCCGGGAAATCAAAATGAAAATGAACCAACTTAGAGCAGAAAGCAATACCTACTTTGACACCTTCCCGACAACGGTGTCAGAAAGTGATGACCCACAATATTACAATGAGGATGTTGGAATTCCTGAGGGGCTCAACTTTAATTATCAATACTATATGTATAATAGACAATATATTATACTTGGGTTGACCTAACGTAGTTAAAGAGAAGTCAAAATGCACATAGACCACTATGCTACAGGAAATGCTTAGAAAATTCAATGAACAATAAATATATTTATTCTAATTTGCAGGAAAGGAAACAACTAAAATAAATCCTATTCTATTGCAGAAATTTAAATAAAAAAAGTAAAATCTAATTTAATTGTAGGAATGTAAATGACAAAATTCATTTCTACTTTATTTTGCAGAAAGTAAATCTATGCTGCTGCAAGAAAGGAAATGACTAAAATAAACCTATGCTACTTGCAAGAAAGCAAAGTAAATAATTCAAGAATGTTAGAGGAAAACCAATCCTACTTTATGGTGCATTGACAAATTAATTATGTAGCTGAAAGAAGACACAATAAAACAACAAATTGTAATTGCAGGAAGAAAGCTACAACTACTAGGGAAAAGTTGTTAAGGGGTCTCTAAATCTCTAAAATCCATCTTCAAGGTCTAAAGGATGTTTTAAAATTTTGAAGGATGATGGACAAACTTTTGGTGAAATTTTGGAGGTATTCTAAGGCAATCTGTATGTTGCTACAAGATGGCCCTATTTTGTATAAGAAACATTCAAGAGAAACTTTGTGGAGTCTAGATACGAATTGAAGGTATTTGAAGGTTGTGGAAGGGAAAATAGGTCCTTACCAAGCTCATATGCACTCAATGAGTCATACTATGCAAAGAGGAAACAAGGTTGGGGGTTTCTTGTAGCTCGGTTAGGCAAAATTTAGCTTACTGGTAATTTGTAGAGATGTAAAGCGACAGGTGAAAAGGTGATGATGTGAGTGATCCAAATGCATGAAAACAATACTAAGTTTAATTATTAAACAATACCATCCATCTACAAGAAAAGTGCATGGATAAATGATAAAAGCAAAGTGTACATTCATTTATTTGTAGAAATTTGATATAAATTGCAATTGCTCAAGAATTCAAACTGAAATAAGGAGACACAAATTCTAATATACTAATCTATAGAATGAAAATCAAAATTTAAAATGACATGCATGGACATGCAATAAGAAAAACCAAAAATAAACAGTGATTTCTAAGGGAACCTAACTGGGAAAAATCCCTCAAGCCTCTTTGCATTAATCAATTGAATAGAGAAACTATTACAATTTCATGCTCCAACTCTGAGCACCACCTGCAAAAGAAAAATTGTTCTCTTTGCTGAATGAGAACCGCTATCCAACACTTAGTTAATTGATGCCTCCACTGACCTCCTATTTCCTTACGTAAACCTGAGCTAATTCGAGCTCCTAAACAATAGGGAAGTCCCTATTTCCTTGCGCAATTCCAAAGGAATTGATCTCGTGACTGCATGCAAAAAGTGTACACTCAACTAGTATACAATTAATGTTACACTAGCCTTTGTCTCCTCTACTCTAGCTGGGTAATTCGAATTCCATGCATGTCTAGGCTATTTTGGGCTAATTGATCAGTTAACAAACAAATATATGAGTTAAAGTGTTGCCTCATAGCACAACTGACCTTCAACCGACTCTATTAATTGTTAGAGGTCAATTAATTGAGTACAACTGAAAATAATTGAAGTAGATTGCTAAAATTTAGCAATCAACACATGCATGATTGAAATCCAAGCCCACTAACTCAAATTTTTTGATCTGAGTGGAAAGAGAAATGTCACACTGGTTAATTGCCTCTGAGTGTTCCTGCAGACGTGGAAATTCGATTTACTCAATTTGACTAAGGCTAATGTCAAAATGAGCCTTTCTTGATACACTTTCTAACAATCCCTCTTAGCAAGAAATGTATTTTTCACAACCCTATCCTGCACCTATGGAATTTGAATTTACCTCTCGACAATGCCTTTGTCAAGATGTCAACATCTTGCTCCTTAGTTGGAATGTATTGTAGCAACATAATTCTCCTCTGCACACAGTCATGCAAATGATGATACCAGATATCAATGTGCTTGGACTTCTCATGAAATACCAGATTCTCAGAGATCTTAATGCAACTCTTATTATCACAATATATCATTGTCAGATCCATATCTTGACTCAAGACACACAATTATTTTCCTCATCCATATGGCCTCACTTGTTGCTTGACTTGCAGCCATGTATTTAGCCTCTGCTGAGTTGAGCGCCACAAAGCTTTGCTTCCTATTGTACCAGGAAATAGTAGTGAACCCAACACTGAGGATAGCACTTGAAGTAATTTTCCTTTCTTATTGACTCCCTACCAAATATACATCAGTGAAGCCTTGGACCGTCACTCCCTTTGTCCTCTTATACCATAATCCATACTTGGTAGTTCCTCTGAGGTATCGTAACACATGATTTGTTACCTTCCAATACAACTTGGTAGGCCTCACCATAGCCTGACTAAGTTGGTTTACTGCATACAACATGTCGGTAATGTGTTCACAAGATACATCAAAGACCCCACAAGCTTCCTGTAAATGATATCATCAACCTCTTCACCTGAAGTGGAATTCTCATTCCTCCATTTTGTAGCTAGAGGTGTGTCCATAGGCTTACAATTCTCCACATGAAATCTCTAAAATATTTCAGAGGCATACTTCTCCTCAGACAAAAATAATTCACCATCATCTTGCCATACTTCCAGCCCAAGGAAGTAATGCATTAAGCCCATGTCTTTCATCTCAAATTCCCTTGCAAGAGCGAATAAACTGCTCATCACCTGTCAATATTAAATCATCAACATACAAAATAAGAATAAGCAACTTAACATCTACCATAATGTGATAGAGGTTTGCATCTACTTCACTTTTGGTGAAGCCCAATCCACTGAGATAACTGTCGATCTAAGTGTACCATGTTCGAAGCGCCTATTTGAGACCATACAATTCTCACCTGAGTTTGAACACATGTGACTCTCGATCATATGTATCAAATCCTTCTAGCTGCTCTATGTAAATTTCATCCTCAACAACACCATTGAGAAAGTCTGTCTTCACATTGTTGGGCAGCGGATCCCCCCATAGCGGATTTTTGGGGCTTAAAGCCTAGTTTTGGGTCATTGTAATGTAAAGACCCCACAAAATGCAGGCACCAAGCGCGAGAGTCTAGGGTAATCCGCCCTAGGAATATTGTAATTTAATAAGAGATGCGTTAGCCTACTCATGGTCTGCAGACCATGGGAATGTATAAATAGAGGAAGGCTCTAAGTGTAGAAAGTAGTTTTTTTAAAGTCTTGATCAAAAGTGATATGGGTTTTTGAATGCGATATTCACTCTGAGTCTATAAGTCTGAGTCGTGGTTGGTAGTAGTAAGAGTAGGCTCTACAGCCATGTGCGCATAGGCCTGGTAGAGTCCGCAGCTGTGTGCGCGGACCCCTGCAGCTGAGTGTGCAGGGTGGAGTTAAGGTTGTAATAGAACAGAAGTTTAATAAAAAGATAAGTTGATTCTAAAGTATTGTGCATTTGCTCGTAGATCTGTGTGTTTATGCTTCTGTTACATTCTTATGCATCTCTTTATAGTTTATGGTTGCGCGCACTTGTTATGAATGTGAATGATTAATAAGACTATTGGGCCCACAAAATTAAGTCATATCTATAATAATAACATAGTAAGGGTAAAAGATCTAGACAACTCCTCTTCGTACTCTATACCTAAAAGTTACGCGAAGGTCAAACGACTGCGCGAAGCAGCGTGAGCACGCAGGATCGGATCGCGACCTTTCCATACCTCATCAAGACATCCCTAGGGTGCAAAAACCTAGTTCCAGCACCCTCCCATACTACCTCAGGTGAGACCTTAGTCCACGCTCCGCGGACTGTTGCCGAAAGGGCCGATAGTGCGGGAATTGTTTGGCTAAATCACTTCTAGACCTGGGTCAGGCCCCAATAAGCCAACAAATGGTTCCGTTTCCGGGACCGGGATCTACCTAAGGGATGTTTGATGTCGAAACACTAGAACCATACAAAGAAGGAAATTGAAGATTGGTTGGATCAAAAGCTTCACGAGTTCGTAACACAGGAAAACAAGACTCCACAGATATCCAAGAAGAGGTGGCTCGATCGCTGCGTATATATGGAAATCCATGAGATCTTCTTCGCGACCTTCTCTTCTGAACTGTACGAGTGGATCATGAGGCTAGTCGACAGCCAGGGAAGGTACAAGCTCGATCAACCGATAGTGTGGACTCCAGAGTTAGTGCGCAAACTAGAGGCATCAGAAGATAATATCGCGCGTGCTGTGGACCATTGGCTTAATCGGATAATAGGAGGATTTATCAGTGAGTTTGTGATAGACACGACCGTAAGCTATAGCGAAGCAAAATGACGTTTTCTCAAGGGACCATGAGGTAGGTACATTACATCTCTAAATACCTATATTAATATGTTGTTATGTGAAAAACAGGATATGTGAATACATTAATGGTGGGAACGACACGGAGTAGAAAGAGCTACAAAGGTATCGAAGGATTAGGAAACAGTCCCGTAATTTACCCTCCGTGAGAAAGTAAGGAAGAGCGCGCTCGGGTTTCTCCGAGAAGTGCGGTCAGTTTGATAAGGCAACGCATTCCACAGTTATCACCTCCACTTATGCCATCACCCACTTCACCTACTTCACCTCCATCTTCAACCACCCCACCTCCACCAAACCTGTAGTTCAGCATGGAAGGCACGATCAAGCTACCTGTATTCAAAGGAGTAGGGAATGAGGATTCAGACCAGTTCTGGTTCGTGGTAAGGGCAGTGTGGGAAGCACAAGGAGTCATGGATGACAACATTAAGAAGGCCACATTGGTGAGCGCACTGCAAGATCGTGCGTTGACATGGTATATCAAGCACTTGAATGATTACCCAAATGTAGGAATATCGGAGATCTAGAATGCGCTGAACAGAGAATTTAGCCGGCTGAAGTCAGAGACACAGTCAATGATCGAATTTAAGGAGATCATGATGCTTCCAGGCGAGATCCCCTGGGATCTGGATCAGAGACTGAAGAGTACGATCTGCGAAGCTAATATGACGCTAACATATGTGCAACACCGTGCATGGTTTGAGGCGTATTTGACACCACACCTGAGGACGGTGTTGTCACAACAGAAGATTTCAACCCAGGTAGAAGCATTGGAGATGGCAATGAGGCTACATGAAACACCAATAAAGGATCCAGGATTGGGAGTCCAATAGATCCACGCGTAACTACAAAACCTATGCTTGGAAATGCAGAGTTTGAAGCAGGATAGAGAACCCCGGTCGGAGGCACGTGAGGAAGTGTGGTGTATAAAATGTAAAGGCCAGGGCCATGATAAGGATCACTATCCAGTATTCGTGAACTACTTGGCAGGAGGGGGACCAATGCCATTGAGACTAGAGGCACAGGCAAGGCCAAGTACAAAACCCGCGCTCTGGGGCGCGATCTGTCAGGTGGGAGGAAAGCACACGACGGACAACTGTCACCTGTTGCAAAAGTATACACAGACTCCACAACAGTTGTTTTGTAATTTCTGTAGATCAGTGGGCCACGATGAGCATACATGTCGGAGCTATGAATTAATGATGGATCGAACCCCAGCTTATCAAATGCAAACCGAAACGTGAGCCCTTGACCCAACAACACGAATGGCGCACGGTAGATTTCAAGGGCGAGGTCGAGGACGAGGGGGAATAGGGCCAGGAAGGGGTCGCAGATAGCTAATCTGTTACAATTGTGGAGGACCAAGGCACTACGCTCGTGATTGTACCAACCCAACGAGAATATCTTGTTCGTACTGCGAGTAGTTTGATCATGAAATGGTAGATTGTCCTACGCTGATCGCATAGATGCATGAGAAGGGGGTACTACAAGCTACTCCGACCCAGAATATCCAAATGATGAATTTTGAACCGCGAAAAGAAGACCCCAACGTGAACATGGTGCTCATAAGTGGCGCCACTACAGGGGAAGCTAAGGGGAAGCAACCCGAGGAAGATACATGGGTTCACAAGGCCCCTACAAAGGAACCAGAGTTTGACTTGGAATGCACAAGGGAGATGTTTATGGAAGCTAAGAAGAGCTTAACGAAGGCCTCTACTTCAGGCAGTAAGGATCAACCAGAGCCGGGAATGGATCCTTGTATGCTTACTACCTTTTTAGAGACATGCATGAAGCTGTTGCGCGACAATAAGGCAGTTAAAGGACTACAAGAGTTGATCACTAGGTGTGCAAGGTCGAGTGAACCGCGCATAGTCCGGAAACTAGGAAGGCATGCATTATGCACCGGGAGAGAAATGAGATTGACGACGTAGATTAGCGAGTATGAAATGGTTTAGGTAATCCTAGACTAAGGTTCGGATGCGAATGTATTACCCAAACAAACTTGGGATCAATGCATGGGTAGGCCCGTGTTGCACTGGTCCCCGATTCAATTATGGATGGAGAACCAACAAAATATCTTGCCCATGGGGAGATTGCAAGGGGTAACATTGGATATCGAAGGTGCGAGAATGCAGATGGAATTTGAGGTAATAAAGATTGTTGATGACAACAATCTGTATCCCATGTTGCTAGGAATAGATTGGGCCACTGATATGAATGGAGTTATCAACCTGAAGAAGTGAAAAATGATATTCGAGAAAAAGTCTCTATGCGTAATAATTCCACTAGACCCAACTCAAGGAGAGTGCTACACTGAACCCGTGTGCGACGATGAGTTGGATTGCATTTACCAGATAACGACACAAGACTAGGATTGGGTAAGCCCAACAACAGATGGGAGAATCTCATGGGAGCACGATAGTTCCTATACTTCAGATTCAGATGAAGAAATAGAACGTTGGCCAAACCGGTTGCACAAAGTAACAACGCTGAATTACAACATGATGGTTAGATCACTGTGGCACGTGACGACCGAAGCAAGGGAACTGCTAATAGATGATGGGGTAACAAACACGGAGGAATCCTTAGACCAATTTGAAAGTGTAGTACCAGAACAACAACAGTACGGTACGCTGCTCGCGACACCTGCACAATGGGGGCATACACCTCAGAATAATATGGGGAACTAGCACGAATATATAAGGCAGATGCACTTACGGTGTGGAAGTCCCCAATGTCGTACATGAGATGGGAAACCAGGATGAAGTAGTTTGTGCACACACATGTGTTGATGAAGCCAGTTTAAAGCATACCCCAGATTAAGGATCGGAAATCCGAACCTGACACAGGGAACATAGTGCAGTCTACAAAAATTCCATGATGGAGTAGTCAAAAAGCTATGCAGAGTCATGAACAGAGTTCACCAGATGAGACGAACTGACTGGGACCGGCACATACTAGCGGTTTGATGGGCCTATAGGACCAAACGCTCCGCCGAGCGCGGAAATGGCCCCAACATTGAGAAGAAGAGATGAAACCAGAAGGACAAAGAAGAATCCCCAGACCACAGCTTCCGTACTAGGGATAGGACGCGAGGACCTGGGTAAAGGAATTAGGAAGTTACAGGAAGCCATTCAGTGAGGGAGCTTGAAACTTCGCGAACTCAATGAAGAGTGGGCACGACTGAGAAAGAAAAGCATGACATCGGACGAGGAAATCGGCGAACTCGAAACTAAAGTCACACAAGTGGGCCGCGAGAAAATACACATGGTGGTACCAAGTCTAGCCGGCCCTACTACTGCAATAGAAAGAGTTGTGACCCTACTATCATGGCTGCTACTGCACCTTACTAAATAGGGGAGCGTACCATACAAGGAAGAACGCGACGCACTACTAAACGCAAGGGTATTTGAAGGGTACCCGCAGCCCAAGATAGCAGGAAAATCAGAGCCTCACGCCGGGGGTGCGACCACCTGACTATCCATAGGAAGCACAGTCTCAACACTCTAAGTAGTTGAAAGAAGGCACAAGACTATAAACAAGTCTGCAGGAGCGCTGTGCAAAAAAGAGGTTCCGCGCAGGGTTAGTATGTCACAGGGATTGCGGTCGCGCATAAGGGCTTGTATTGCTATGTGGGTGGGCTGGGAAGTGACCGTTGCTGTCAGTGTTCATGACAAGAGGTCTAATTTAAGGCGGAAAGGAGAGGGCAGCGGGCCATTAAGGCAAGAATTAAGAGCTAGATTTGGGATGATCTGCCGCCAAGAGGGTATTAATGACTCAGAAGTGGAGGGAATGGGAAAATTCAAATTCAAACGTTACTACAAATCCCTTCAGGTAGCCTCGAGGCAACACTTGGTTGTTTGAGATTTGAGCCAGTATAGAGTATTGAGCACCAAGTTACCTGTCCACCTGTGAGTACGTGACCAAATGAATCTAGTGTAAAAACAATGACAGCTGCAAGAACCAAAGTGCGATTAGCGAAAGAAACCCCAGAGCCCCATGTGACCCAAGAGGAGCCTAAAGAGGCAACAATTACACCAGAGGTTCCCAAGTCCCCAAACACACCGTGACCATAGAAAAACAAGTAGCCGATGGGGCTAGTTCAGGTATCACCACGAAACCCACGAGATAGTAAATTGTCAATGGCGGAGAAGGGAAAAGCTGTCACCATTGAAATAGAGGAGGAGGAGGAATATTTGCAAGCCCTAATCGCCCAAATTAAGGCACAGGATGATGAGGCAGAGAATTTTTCCCAAGTACCTTCAGCGATAAATTTACCCCCCTACACCCCCCCATGGAAAGTGACAACCAAGATACCAAAGGACCTAGAGGCCACGAAGAGTGCGCTCCAGACCCCACTTCTTTCGGACAAAATAAGATTTGATAGTCCTCCGCTGGGATGGGTGCCTAATATAAAGTTTGACGATTGGGACCTTGCGGACAGCGAGAAGTTCCCACGGCTGGCCGCAGAGCAATTATTGCAGCAGAAATGGTTACGTAGTGTGGAGAAGGTTGGGTTACTACATTTGCGGTGGATACCCCACTACCACCACACGCACATCACAATTTTTGTCATCTGGTAGCTACTGTGTCTATTACATGATGGGTATCTCTAGCTGGAGGAGTCGATTCCCATCACGGACGGCTTAATTCACCAAATTTCTCGGCTGCCCATCAAAGGAAACAATCCCATAGCCACATCAGGAAAAAGCGGCGACTTGGCCCTTGCAAAAGCGATGAAGGCTAAATATAAGTTTGAGAAGAGGAAGAAAGGGTATGTAGTACCAAGCATCAAGGACAAAGGGGTGCACATAGCCACCTAGCTGCTAACCAGCAAGCTAATGAGGAAATTTCATGCAGATGAAATGCCAACATCTGTAATTGCGTTGGCAGAGCAGTGCGTAGAGGGGGTCCAATTCAATTGGGTGCAGTTTCTCTTCGATGAATTTTTTACGAATTGTAGGGAAGCCCAAGAGTAGGGTAAGACCTTCCACTATGTGTGGTTGCTCTTATCTATCCTTCTGGTTGTAGGGGAGCTGCCGAAGGACAACCAATTTCCCACCATCAAGAGGAACCTACCTGAAGCCACGATGTACACCTTGCTCTGGGCGACGAAATACGCGATGAGGTTTCACGAGATCAAGGCGTTTTGGGTGTTCATGGAGGTGAGCATCCGAACATGGATCAATTAGAGGCTGCGCTTATCCCCGGCAATATACAACAATTTACAAAGCGCAACCGAATTCAAGGTAGATATGCATAATTTGTATATCCCGGCGTGAAAGACCCCAACCCAAACATGGGTGAAGCTTCCGTTCATTGCAATAGATGATGTAATCTTCGATGTAATGGTGGCATGGTCTCTGGAGTGGCACGCTCTAGACTTGGCAGAACTAGAATAGATTGCAGTACAATAATGGAAGAAGGAAGCCAAGCTGAGCATCGCAAAGTTGGCAGAGCAAAAGCACCAGGAACAGGAAGTGACCGCATAGCGGAAGGCGACTGAGGCAACAATGACCACGCAAATGACATTGGTCACAATGGCAACCACCGAAGAGACCGAGGAAGGCAGGGACATGTCCACAGAGCCAGACATACAGGGGGAAGATCAGCCAGAGGTATGCACGGACCCTGTCCCGACTCAACTCAAGAGGCCGCAAACCTAGGAGAAAGCAGCGCCGCAGAAAAGGATGAGCCAACAGATTCCTTGGAGGAATTAATCATGGAGCATACGATTGTGTTGGGGGTGCTTAGAGAGAAATTGTAGGCATTACAAGTGCGCCTCCCGGGAGTGAGTTCACCAGATGGTGTGGCGGGGCCATCCGATGATACTTAGTTGATGCGCACCCACACGACCCGCACCATTGGATTACCAGAAGACGCAGTTCTGGCAGCAACCAAGGATGACGAGGCCACGATAAAGGGATGAGGGTTGAATTTGGCCGCCCTTCCAAGAGAGACCCTATAACAGCTACAAGATGGGGTCACCGTTGAGGTCTGCGCCAAGGAAGTCCACGCCCTCTAGGTCTTAATGGAGCAAAATGGAAATCTAGAGCAGGTCAGTCTATAGCACAATGACTTGGTTGCACATAGCTAAGGATTGGAACAGGCCATGGAGGAGGCCTGTAGCAGCATGCTGGAATTGGTTGTGCCAGTGGAACTCCCAGAAGCCGAAAAGATTCATCACATGGCGGCAGGATTCCGTAGGGCCCAAGAGGAGGCCACAAAAGTTTAGTTGGAGTTGAACTTGCAAATCACTGAGATGCGACTAAGGGCGTAGCCCTCTACACCCCCGGAAGTCAGAGAGCAGTGCCACCATGCCATTCAATCGGGGCTGGAAGTGATAAAGCACATGGTACATGACTACGCAGGTTTGTTGGATCAGTCCCTCCTCACGCTTACTTCATTGTAGGAAGATCCAACCATACATCAGCTGGAGGTAGAAGCATGGCAGCTACAGTAGGCATACGACAATGTTAGAGGGACCACCCAAATAGTTGCCCTTACTAAGTGCCTTACCAGAATGAAGGAGGCCCAAGCTCTCAAGGAATAGGTGGATGCTGCGCGCCAGAAAGAAGCAATGCTGAAAGCATGCATTCAAACTTGGCTCGAGGAAGCCTTCCTGGTCACCGCCACAATCGAGGAAAAGCTGGCACATATGCAAAATGCATTTGGGCTGAGGCAAGAAGGTGCCCTTGACGATGATGCATCAGAGAGTCGCACCCAACTGATATAGCGGACATTGCAGGAGTGCGTTGCCACCGTAAGCGAAGCTCAAAGGTTGTTGGATGAACTACGTGTGAAGATCACCGCACCAGCCGAGTGACTCGGGACGAGTCATGTTGATTGTGTTAGAGGTCTGTTGGGCAGCAGATCCCCCCATAATGGATTTTTGGGGCTTAAAGCCCAGTTTTGGGTCATTGTAATGTAAAGACCCCACAAAATGCGAGCGCGAAGCGCGAGAGTCTAGGGTATTCCACCCTAGGAATATTGTAATTTAATAAGAGATGTGTTGGAGGAATGTATAAATAGAGAAAGGCTCTAAGTGCAGAAAGTAGTTTTTTTTAGTCTTAATCAAAAGTGATATGGGTTTTTGAATATGATATTCACTTTGAGTCTGTAAGTACGAGTCGTGGTTGGTAGTAGCAAGAGTAGGCTCTGCAGCTGTGTGCGCAAAGGCCTGGTAGAGTCCGCAACTATGTGCGCAGACCCCTGAAGCTGAGTGCGCAGGGCGGAGTTGAGGTTGTAACAGAACAAAAGTTTAATAAAAATATAATTTGATTCTAAATTGTGCATCTGCTCGTAGATCTGTGTGTTTATGCTTCTGTTACATTCTTATGCATCTCTTTATAGTTTATGGTTGCGTCCACTTGTTATGAATGTGAATGATTAATAAGACTACTGGGCCCAC
>APFE031480598.1:0-16383 GCA_000404065.3 Pinus taeda | reverse complement strand
AATATGGGGTACCGAGGGAGGTACCCAAGGTAATAATGTAATAATGGGATGGGCCATAGTAGTAAATAAGGTGGTTAACCCATGTCATGTAAGGGACACAAGTAGTTAATAATAATGTAAGGGGCCCATGGTATTAGTTGATGGTATGAGGAAACCATGGTAATGATGCATGGTATTGTATGTATGAGGCCTATATAGAGGCTAGAGACTTCACATGGAGGGATATGAAAAGAAGTATTCTTGGTATGAACATGCATATGGCTTGTGGAGTATTCTCCTTCCTTAAGGAGTGAATGTATGGTGTTGCCCTACCTCAAGGGTTTGATCAATAAAGAATCATTTCTATCTTATTTCTTGGGTTTATTTGCATTATCTTATACTTTCTTATCAGATCTATAATATTGTTGGGTTAGATCTACAACATTTAAGGCACCATGGTGTATATGACCCAATCCCATATGCTAGAGTTATCCAACATCTCGAATCTACACTTTTTCTTCCTTGTTGCTCAATGCAAGCAATCTCCCATCTCAATTTTGTATAGGTTCTTCACTCGAACTCCAATTTGCTTCACTTTCTTGGTAGCTATGTGTCTCAAAAAGGATTTCCCTTTACTAAAAATAACATCATATCGTTTATCCTCCAATATTGTTACAGAGATCGGGTTCTTCTTTAGCCTAGGTTCAAACATTACATCTTCCATGCAAAAAGGGGAGGCTTTCTCCCTCTCATAGGTGACAATACCAATTCCTATAGCATTGTACCTTTCATCATCCCCCAATTCAATATGCATCTGGAGATCCTTCTCCTCCAGGCTACTGAAGAATTCCTTACACCCTGTCATATGGAATGAGGCACCAGAATCAAGGTACCACACACTCCCCATAATAGTGTTGGCCATGCATGCTATTAGGGTGAACTCTAATTCGAATTGTGAATCCAATGCTTCACATCCTTCTCCTCCTGAAGCCTTCTTGTGTGGACATTTTGTTGCATAGTGCCTGTACTCGTGGCAGTGGAAACATTTTATCTTACTCAAGTCTTTCTTCTTGTCACTATTTTGGCTGGATTTAGGTTTCATTTGGGTCTTCTTTCCTTTGACCTTCTTCCCCTTCCCAACCAAGGCCAAATTCTCTTTATCCTCTACTCTGGATGTTACTCCATCTCTTGTATTTCTCATGATCTCCTCTTGAACCAAATCAGACCATAACCTTTCCATTTTGGTAATTTTTCCCTTCCATTCACAGAGTCTTGGTAGCTATGCTAGGATTTTGAAAGGCCTAGAAGAGCTAGGCTCACCAGATCACCTTTTGCAACTTTCTCCCCAACCTCTCCAACCTCATCTCGAACTTGAGTGAATCTGGAGAGATATTGTGGAATGGTATCATTTTTCTACATCCCAATGTTTCGAAGTTTGTCTTTCACTATTAATTTTCTATGGTCACTGCTATTTTCAAATAGATCAGTCAATGTCTTCCACATAGCAAATGGTGTTTCTTTTCCATGGATATTTGAGATCACATGCTCTCTCACACCTTCCAGAAGAATTATCCTAGCCTTTGCAACATCCTTCCTCTATTGGCCCAATTTTTGTGCATTAGATCAATGGGGTTTCACAATGTCAGTTATATTCTAACACACCATTATCATCAAGCACTACTTCCATTCGATCCTTCCAGGCTATGAAATTCTAGCTACCCTCCAAGGCATACTCCAATCTTAGTCTGTTGAAAGACATTCTCCCAAATCTTAAGAAAAGTTGCTACACTGAAGTTGCAAATTCGAAATACTTGAGTGAAAAATTCGAAATATTGGTTCTAATGTGATTTCATTGCTTCGATACCATGTAGAAATTTGATATAAATTGCAATTGGTCAAGAATTCAAATTGAAATAAGGAGACATGAATTCTACTCTACTAATTTGCGGAATGAAAAACACAATTTAGAACAACATGCATAGACATGCAACAAGAAAAACCACAAGTACACAATGATTTATAGGGGAACCCAACTAAGAAAAACCCCTTAAGCCTCTTTACATTAATCAATTGAATAGAGAAACTATTACAATTGCATGCTCCAACTCCGAGCACTACCTGCAAAAGCAAAACTATTCTCTCTGCTAAATGAGCACCTATAGACAACACTTAGCCAATTTCTACCTCCTCTAACCTCCTATTTCCTTGTGCAAATATGAGCAAATTTGAGCTCCTAAAAAATAGAGAAGTTCATATATCCTTGCACAATTCCCAAGGAATTGATCTCCTCACTACATGCAAAAATTGTACACTCAACTAGTATACAATTAATGTTACACTAGCCTTTGTCTCCTCCATTCCATTTGGGTAATTCAAATTCCATGCATGTCTAGTCTATTTTGGGTTTATTGATCAGTTAACTGGTAGATCTCTAAGTTAGATTGTTGTCTCACTGCACAACTGACCTTCAACTGACTCTATTAGTTGTTAGAGATCAGTTAACCGAGTACAACTGAAAATAACTGAAATAGATTGCTAAAATTTAGCAATCAATACATGCATGACTGAACTCGAAGCCCACTAACTAAGTGACAAGAGCCATGTCACACTAGTTAACTACCTCCGAGTTGTCCTTCTGATGTGGAAATTCAATTTACTCAATTTGACTAAAGCTAAAGTCAAATTGAGTCTTTCTTGTTACACTTTCTAACATTATTAAACAACTAATTGCAGGAGGTGAAACAAAAATGGAAAAGATGAATTGAATTCAAAATGAAGACTAATATTGCATGAAGTAAAAAAATATTGTGCCTATGAAAACAAGGTACATAACCAAACTTCAGTAAGGAGCTGACTAATAAAACTTGCAAAGACAATACTTTTCTCATAAATAAGATTTGTAGAAAATTACAACTATATTAAATGCATGTAAAGGAAATGCACAAGAAGGGGGCTTGAGCACTTGGGTTGGGCCCTAACCCAAATATGCCCAGTTCCCTTAGAAGAAAATCAGACTGAGAATAAAGAAATACTTTTCATTAATCTTAAAAAGAGTTCATAGATTAAACATGACAACTGAAATAATAGGCAAGATCCTCTCTCGAATGTTGACTATCTTCCTCTAGATTTTTTGGAGTCCTTACTAGGCTAATAAGGACCCTTATTTATACAAAAAGTACTTGAGTGACAACCTTATTGAAGGGAGGATTGCTTCCCTCCAAAATCCTTAAAAATGTGGATTCGGTTCCCTAGTGTTCGTTCACATAGCGACAAGGAAGTAGTAAATGTCCTTGACTCAGTCGAGTTGTGATTATCCTATAGCAAGGAACAAGCCCCATAATCTTATCCTACTTATCTCCTACATGATCTGCACAATACATCCTCAATATCCTACACATTTAGTGCACTAGGCACATATGATATAGAAAATATCTTTAACCTTCCTAAGAACACATTAAAGTTTGAAAAAGACATTATCAAATGCATAAGGAAAGGTTAACTATGCCAAAGGATGGTCACATGGGCCTTAACTTATACCTATTTGGGAGGCCCATCACCCGATTTGTGTGGAGGCCATGTCCCTTTGGATCCTGGTAAAAGAGTATCCACGATGTCTACCTATGCTTGGTTTTTAGGCCAACAATTGATCCGAAAATTAAAAGTGAAGGTTTCATTAAATAATTTGCAAGCTAGCCCATGTCTTTAAAGAAATGGACCATGGTTGCAAAAGTATACAAACTTAAGTAATTTTGCAGAACTTTAATAGTTAAAAGTGGACAAACATGCAACATTAAAAACAAACAAATTGATAATGTAATTCACCCATCTTGGGCTACATCTTCGAGTCTAGCTTTTAGTGGTGACCTCTTTATTATATACTCAAATTCTCAATACATCAACATATAAACTTCGGTCTGCAACAATACCACTACCATTGTGTCCAGAATGCTCAAAAACCCCTATCGAGGCTATTCTTGAGCTCAAAAATACTAAAAAATGAGCAAGTTATGCCTCTTTTTTCAAGGCTACTTGTAAACTTTGCAACAAAACCAAAACTATTTGCACGTTTTTTAACAAAATGATCTGAGCCCAATTGGTAGGGCGTTGGAGTGGTAAGGCAAAGGTCACAGGCACGACCCACACCTCCCACCATTATTTGCGTTGTTTTTGTTATAAATATTAAAAAAAAATTACACATGGACCATAACCCCCATAGTAGGCCCCACTACTGGTTATGTGCATCATTATGTGACCACGAGTGCAGGTAGAGGTACCATGCGCCCAACCCCTTTGTTTTTCTTCACTAATGATTTTGCCAAAATACATAACCGTGGGCTTTAGGTTGGGGTGGTTTTGCCACATGCCTAGCTTTGAGCCCCCCACAACTCTGCCAATGGTCATGACATACGCCAAAGAGCATGGGCTTGGCCAGTAAAACACGCCCATCACCCCGCCCATTAACCCCAACCACCAACATATATGATTTAAAATAAAATATTGTTCCCATGCTTTAACAAGAGGCGTCATAGCCTAGTTGGTCAGGAGATTGTTTCATGAACCAGATATTGGGAGGTCGAATATGTTAGAGGCTTGTCAGTTGGTCAACCAAATTTTGGTGCCATCCAGGGTGCCACATGGCACCCTGGGATTGGTCCATGTGTCACTTTGTGAATGGCCCATATCACAAACCTTTAAACCAATAGAAGCGTGCCATGTGTCCCTGTACTACTAGCCCAAAAGTCAGCTCTTGATTATCCCCCTTCTGCCATTCATACTGCCTAGTTAGATGATGATGTCAACACCACATCAGTGTATAGACTGCACAATCAACCTTGCAACTTTGACATTTTTGTTTTCCCAAAACTTCAGAATGCAATAACTTCCTCATACGGTGTCAGATTGAGGCAATTTAAGCATCGTTGGAATCATAACGACAAGTAGTTTCAGGAGAATTTGAGCACTTTAATTTTGAGCATATTTTTTATCCCTTGGATCACTCCTCCCTAGCGGAAGCTTTTGGACCACCAAAAGTATTTTTTACTTAGCAATTGGTGGTATTGCTCCCTCACTTTCCCGATCTTTATCCACCTTACATTGCTTGGATTGGTTCCTTTGAGCCCCACATTAAGGTACTCCACATTGCCTTTGCGTGAAGTTCTTATCCTCCTGTCAAGAATAATGTCTTCCTAATTTAGGTATTCATGAGAAAAATCTTTTATAGATGGAATCTGAACATACTCTTCTTGATCAATGATCATAGGAGGCTCTTCAAGTCTCACTAGCACAATCGGTTGAGGATGGGCCTCGTTAGCAAGGTGAGTTAGGATCAAACCTCACGAGAGTTGTTTGTGCCCTATGTTAGGGGGAGTAGACATGCTAAAAAATCCAGTCAGCGCAGGGTTGGTGTGGCCCAGGATGGGTGCGATCCCCGGGTGACTTTGACAAATTAGATGTCCCTGGGTTGCGACTCCTCAAGCCACAGGTCAAGCCTCGAGGATCATAGACAACTTGACAAACAAACAAAAAATGATCATAGGAGGCTCATACAATCTCAAGTTTTCCATATTCACAACAGAATAATTTTTCATGTAAGGTGGAAAATCTAATTGGAAAGTGTTGTTACCAATCTTCTCCTAGATTTTGAAAGGGCCATATATGATTGGTTTGAGATTTTCAACTTCACCTTGTAATATTTCCTTGCTGATGTACAACCAAATTTGATCTCCCACTTGAAAATCATGATCAACCCGATGCTTATCATGCCTTGCTTTGTACTTGTCATGGATTTTTTCCAACTTTTCTTGTACCCTTTGATGCACTAATTGGATTTGTTCAATGAAATGCTTGGCTTTGTCCACATCACTACATCCATCTACTGCAATATCTTTACCAAAGATGAAATCCAAAGGATACTTTGGAAAATAACCCAAATAAGCTTCAAATGGAGATACTTATGTATATGAATGCTTGGCACAATTGTAGGCATGTTGGATGTAATGAAAATGCTCATCCCAAAGTTTAGGAAGCTTGTCACAATATCCTCAAAGGAGATGATTCACTATTGTTCTATTCACTACTTATGTCTGAGCGTCGGTTTGTGGATGAAAGGGTGTGCTCTTCTTCATCTTTGTGTCCATGTGTTTCCATAAACTTGACCAAAACTTCCCAATAAATTGAGAATCTTGATAAAAAATAAGCGAAGTAGGTAACCCAAAATGAACTCATACATTTTGGAAGAACATATTTGCAGTTTTTGTTTGTTTGTTTGTTTGTTGTTGTTGTTTTTTTTGTTTTTTTTTGTTGTTGTTGTTTTTTTTGTTTTTTGTTGTTGTTGTTTTTTTGTTTTTGTTGTTGTTGTTTTTTTGTTTTTGTTTTTGTTTTTGTTTTTTTTTTTTTTTTGTTTTTTTTGTTTTTTTTTTTGTTTTTGTTTTTTTTTTGTTTTTTGTTTTTTTCTTCAGTTGTAACATGTTTCTTACAAGGCATCAACACATATTTTTCTGAAACGATCCACTACAACATATAAATAATCATGACCTTTTCTAGACATTTGTAATCCCCCAACAAAATCCATAGAATTACTTTCCCAAGGATGAGAAGGGATAGGAAGTGGAGTGTACAAATTCAATTTCCTATTACTTGGCTTGCTAGTAGCACATATAGAACATCATTTTACATATCTTGATAAAATTTCATTCATATGAGGCCAATAACATTACCTTTATAGTTGAGCAACTATGTTGCCTACACCAAAGTGACCAACAATAAGAGAAGTATGGGATTCCCTTATGACAAAAGCTTTTTCACCCTATGGAATACACAACTTGTCGAGATGAAACAACATTTTTTTATGAACATGATAATCCAACTCTTCGACATGATTTCATTTACTCAAAGTTGCGTAAACATCTTTAAAATCTTCATCTTGATCCTATTGTTCAATATAACTTTCATGCATGATTGAGTTATGCTTAAGAATGATAGATGCATTAATAATAAGCCTTGATAACATATCTGCAACTTTGTTATAAATGCATTTATTACACCTGATAACCAAATGAAATTGTTGTAGAAATCCCATCCATCTGAAATGTCTAGCTTGTTGTAGTTTGGTTTGCGATTGTAAATATTGCAAAGGTTGATGGTCAGTATGAATAATTGTTTTTTTACCCATCAAATAATGCTTCAATTTCTTGACGCTTTATACTAGATCATACAATTCTTTATCATAAGTTGGATAGTTAATTATTGCATTGGAAAAGGTCTCATAACAATAACATATCGAATTACCATGCTATATCATACTACTCCCATAACATATTTGCTTGCGGTTTGAATTTAAAATTGTTCTTTGAGGTCTATAAATGTTAGAATTGGTGTTGTACTAATTTTATCTTTCAAAGTGTCAAAAGCTTTTTGCTTCTTGCCTCCCCACTGAAAAACCCGCTTCACAATTATCAAAGCATGTAATGGTGCTGCAATGAATGAGAAGTTAGTGATAAGTTTTCTCCAGTATTGAGATTCTCCCAAAAATCTCCTAACTTTTATTACATTGTTGGGTTTAGGCCAATTCACAATAACATAAACTTTGGAGGGATCAATCTTCAATTCACCATCTCCTACAATATGACCTAAGTAAACCAAAGAGGTTTTACCAAATTCACATTTAGACATCTTCAAATACAACTTTTCATTTTTTAGGACATCTAGAACTTGTTTTACATGCTTGAGATGCTCTTCACAAGTCTTACTAAAAATCAGAATATCAAGTAGACTATGACAAAATCATCAAGGAATGGACGCAATACATCATTCATAACTCTCATGAACATGGTAGGTGCATTACAAAGCATAAACGACATAACTAACCATTCAAACAGTCCTTGTTTTGTCTTGAAAGTAGTTTTCCAAATATCATCTTCAACAATCTTTATCTGATGATAAATACTTCTCAAGTCTAACTTAGTAAAATAAACAACATCCTTTAATTGATCTAGCAAATCATTAATGCGAGGAAGAGGATAGTGATTCTTTATTGTGATCGTGTTCAAAGCTCTAAAATCCACACACATGCGCCATGTACCATCTTTCTTCGAAACCAAAAAAATAGGAGACCCACAAGGAGATGTAATAGGTCTGATGACCCCTTTGTCAAGCAACTCTTGAATTTTCTTCTTAATCTCTACATTCTCCAAATCTGACATTCTATACATGCCAATAATCAGAAGTGGTGCATCCTGCTGCAATTATATCTCATGTTGGATTCCTCTTTTTGGAGGTAACCCTTCAAGTTCCTAAAACATCTTATCATAAGTATTAACAACTTCAACCAATTCACGCTTGAGTTTAGAATCTATTGTAGGGAAAACCCAACACCTCCCATTATTGGGATCCTTTCCATTAATTTTTGACGAAACACCTTTTATAGTTTTCATTAAGAATTTTTTTCCTTTTTATTTTTTTTTGATTGTTTCTTTGAATCCGAATTTTCATAATCTTTCCATTGATACTTGTTTCAACTCATTTGGTCAACCAGTTTGTAAATGACACTACTTTGAAGTTTGATCATTTTCTCACCTCGACTAAAATTGTAAATAAATGTATAGTATTTCAATTTTTGTAAGTAATTAAGTTCAATAGTCATTCATTGTAAATATTGACTTTTAGTTAAATTTTATTAGTTTTTCATTTTTTCACTAACGGTCCTACAAAATGATCCAAATAAATCATACAACCGATAAAAACACATTTCGAAATCTTGATAATTTACTCCAATTTATTATTTTTAAACAAATTAACAAACTCAAAATGTTAAAATTTTAACATAGCTATTATTAAATTTGTAAAATTAATAATTCACATTAGCCATACTCATCTTAATTAGTTTAATAACACCAACACCAAGATCATAAAAAATCTTATCGGAAAATTTTGTATCACGCAAAAATACCTCTTGCAAAGACCCCTCACAAAGTTTTAAATCTTAACATTTTTATCAAAACAAAAAATGCGATAAGTCGATGCGATCATGATTTGAATTAATGTTTTGTTTTAATTCATTTCAAATGAATTGAGGGAATTTAATATATGTATAAATATATTAATATAACTTATATATATATATATAATATTCATATTTAATTTTATTAAATATTTTAATATAATTAATATTATATATAATTAATTTAAATTAAGTATATATATTTGTTATTAAATATATTAATAATGAATTAATAATAACAGTTATAATTAATGGTTATTAATTAATTAATAATAACAATTTAATTTATGATTATAATTTAATTAGCAAATTTTGGATTTTTTTGGCTCACGGAACGAAGTTTTTAAAATTTTGACAATTTTGACTTATTAACTTTGGAGATTCATAGATTGAGTTTTATTTGGTCAAATGAGGTTTAAGATGACTCATTGAAAAGATAAAATCACGGAAAACATTTCTGAGGAGGTTTCATTAACAGATTTGATAATTTACTGGGTCTAAAATTCAACAGAAGATCAAGCTCTGAATTTCTATTAAAACTAATTTTCATGAGTTTTATTTTCTGCATTTTCATTTGTTGAAGCCTCTTCTGAATGAAAATCCATTCATCAATGATATCCTTGGCCAATTAAATCATCACATGCATCAATAGAAAGCTCAGATTTCATTTTCAATTATTTATTTAATTGGATTTGATTATATTTGTTTTAATTCCAAATTTGGGATTTTGATTTTATTTTACATTTTAATTTTGTTTTGATTTTCTTTTACAAGAAAACAATTGAAGAGATGAAGAGAAAATAATCTCAATTAATGAGAAGGCTCCAACAATAGAAGAATGAAATTTTGAGTCAATGAAAATTGATTAAACAAATTTGTTCTTCAACAAACGTTTTCTATTCTAAATTCTTTTGTAAATATTATAAATACCAGATTGTAGAATGTAAAAATGACTTCTCTTCTCTGCAATTTTGGAATTTTAAATGCACTTCTGTAATAAGGATTTAGAGTTGTAGGTGGGAGGAGTGAAAATCTCAAATATGGGGATTATTAAGGATTTTTCTTTTGCATTCTAAATTGTGTAGTGGGCAGAGGTTGCACTTCTACAGCTCTTGTTGTAACAACAAAAATTCAAGCAATGTAATGGATTGTTGGAGACTAGAGCAAGAAAAATGGATTCAATAAATTGGTATTTCTAATACTACTATTTTAAATACTAGTTTTATTTTATGATGGCGAGAATTTGTCATTTCATTCATATTTGTGCACTTTTGTCGGTATGAGTAATTTGTCTCAATCATATGTTATTATGTATCTCTGCTCTTATGGGTTGAATTCTGATTTCTGAGTAACTATTTACTCAAAAAGATGTCTTTTAATACTGGTTTAACAAATAGTAATATGTTGTGAACTTCTTCCTCAAATTATTGTTTAATTATTTGAATTATTGATTAAACAATCAATATCATTTTGTGAACTTCTTCCTAAATTTTGTTGGTTGATTATTTGAGTCAAAAGGTCTCTTAATAGAATGTGACTTGGTATTCATAATGTCAGTTGATTGAACCACTTCGTTAGCTTGATATTCATCATAAGCCATACATATTTAAATCTCAATCATTCAAATATATTGCTCTCGGTTGGGTTAGATATATATTTGCCTAATTGAGATAGGATTAGGATTTAGTTCATTTTGCTTGCTTTTTAGAATAATTTTGCATTTAGATTAATTCTGCATTTCTAAAAGTCCTCTTCTTAAAGAGGCAAACTTTAGTTGTGGCTTGATTGAACCCTAGATCAGCTTAAAGATCACTTTCTTGCTTGATTAGCAAGAGGGATGATTTGATGTGTCTTCTCCATTGGTAGATGAAAGTCATACTGTAAACCATTTTGGAGATTGAGAGAAGGTAACTAGACCTAATTGAACCAGTTAGAACCACCATTCCAAATGGAAAATGAGCTGCTTTAAGATTTGGACCGGGTGGTCATCCCCCATGTTGTTGTAGCGAATTTCGAGGCTTAAACATTTTGGCACTAGAAGGAGGGCCTGAAACTTGTTTTCTATTGGAGTCTTTGTATTCTCACATTTTATTTATCACGATGGCTCTTAAACTTCCAATTTGGAGTTGTATCCATGGACGCACATCTTCCAATAATCTACCAGAAGTGGTAAGACTCTTGTCTAAGGTAAAGTTTAATGCTAAGAGAAATTCATCTGCTTTTAGTCATACCTTTCAATTTATTAAAAAAAATTCAAATTATGATTTTCAAGGAATTAATGAAGGCATTTTATGCAGAATCTTTACTCTCACATTCGCGAAAAAGTCAGAAACTGGTGTTGAACTCTTCCAGTTGCCTCAATTCATAGCTGGGATCAATTTGTTACAATGTTCATTTGTAAATTTGACGGCTATAACTACAAACAGGTATTTGACGATTTTGAAGATTTACAAAGATTCAAAAATGAATCTTTGATCGATTTTACTATCAGGTTTCATTTAAATTGTTTGAAATTTAAAATTGAAGAAAAACCTACAGACAAGGAATTATTAGATTGCTATGAACATATTTTCTCTCTTCCTCCTATTCATAATCCATGTGAAATTATTTCAAGCTTTGATCAAACTCCTTCCAATTATATTAACACAATTGAGAATTTCAATATGGAGGTGCAAACAAATGATGATGAAGTGACATCTATTATGTACAATCAATTTCTTCATTTAGTGCACACTTCTTTCAGTATTAATAATGATGAGGATGCACCTTCACATGCCAGTGAATCTCAATCACAAAGCTTGGAGAATTTTACTATTCAAGTGCAAGAAGATACTAGCAATAATCTTGAAGAAGATACCGCTTTGAAATCTGAAAATCAGTATGCGTTAAATTCATAAAATCAGAACTTAAATCAGCAACTACAAGCAACAATTGGAGTTTCCAATAATACACAATCTACTGTACAAATTTCTAAATTCTTTTATGATGAGAAAATGTCAAATTCAGGACAACAAAGCAATATTTTTCAAGAAAGCACAAGTACACAAATAAATGATCTCAAATCTGAAATCTACAATGAGCAAAAAGCACAATAATTCTTAAAATAGAGACACTTTTAAATCCATTGCTTACGATTCTCATTTTTCTCTTTATTTTGATATTTTTTCTGATGGCAATTTCTCCCCTCTCAATATTAATGATATTTCAGAAAACAGAGAGGTTGATCTTAATGAATTTCCAATTAGTTTTTATCAAGATACATAATTAATTATTGATCATTCTTCTGGCATTAAGGAACATGTGCTTTACATTTCTTCTTGTTTTGATACATTGGATAAGATCGAAGGGAATTCTAATGAATGTCGTGGGGTCATTTATGATAGTTACTTTGACATTGAGGACATTGATTTGTCTACTTCACTATTGAATCGTCACGACCAAAGTCTAATCAAATGCGACACTCTAATTCAAAAATTGTTTCAAATAGTTCTCATTTTCAAATAATTAAGCATACTAATGATTTCAACATTTGAAAAAACATTCCAAGCTATGATCTATATGACGATCAAGATCTCATTCCTATTCATAGTCATTATTCTCTTTTTAATTCACAAGTTGTATTAGAAATCATTCAAATCCTATTATTTTAACCAAGTCTTGGGAAAAAGAAATTGTTTGAAGTTAGTCCTAATTGTGCTGTAACAATAATTGTAACACTAGTGTAAACTACGATTTGATTTTATTAATTTTCCTTCATTTATTTTGTTTAAATTCATATTTGTTTTTTGTTTTTAATTTTCAATTTTTAGAAAATTTGTGCTGGCATATTAAGCACCTCATTATTGAACACTCAATTGATGCATTGTCTGAATGGGAAAATGAAATTTCAGATTCTAATCATGAACATCACGAGCTCTTTCTCTTCCAATTTCAACTGAGGTTCATTTTTTATTGATTACTTCTACCTTCTCAAAGGCAGTGTTAAGAAGAGAATGTATTTTCAAAATATGACTAGCAATTTGATTTGATTAATAATCTTCCATTGTATTTAACAGATTTCCATCCATATTTCATAGACCCTTTTGAAAAATATTTGGAAAGTTTTCCTTCACAGAATATTATTAATAGTTTAACACTTACACATAACACTAACAAATTTATGCAGGCCATTGTATCTAAAAAGTCATTCTCACGATGTGGTTTGTCATCTTCTCGTCTGAAAATATCTCAATCAATAGTGGAAATCCATCCAGATTTCTATGATCGAGTTGAAATTCAATTGGAAAGGGAATTTGAAGAGAAGGTAATTGTAATTAAACTTCTAACGGTAACTGTATATTCTACTTTCAGATTTATTTTCTTTAGTTTAATTTTATTTGTATTTTTTTATTATTAATAATTGATCTATCCATACAAGTAGAAATTACGCTGTAGCAAATTCTTGGAATTGCATACCAGGAATTAAGCTATTGCGTACAGGAATAATTTGCTACAACTTAATTTTGTTTAGATCTTTAAATACATTATCGGGAAATTCATGTTGAATCATTATAATATTGCAACTCTCCTCATGAGAAAGCCGTGATAACATATTCCTCCAATTGAATAATCCAATAGTTAATCAAATTATTGAATAGAGTTTTTATAGAAAGGAAAATTGAGTTGGGCACTTTTATTTTGGATACTTTAAAACCCCCAATCTCGTTGTATTGTCGTATAGCATTATCAGAGCATCCCAATGTCGAGACATTTCATATAAAGCATCCATTGAAGTATTGTGATATCCATCAAATTCCAGACCCGATACCACATTTAATTCTAGTTCTAAAAGATATCACATCCATTTATAAATCACAAATTTATTTGAAGCGCATATTTTAAAAGTTCCGATGTCCTGAACCCGATATGGCATTTAAATTCAGTGTTAAAAAATATCACATCCGCTCATAAAATCACAATTTCAATTGGGACATACATTTAAAAGTTCTGATATTCCAGATCCAATAAGAGATTGAAACCATTTAATAAAAATATCGAGTTTATTCTACATCGCATATCAGAGGCTTTCACATATGAATGCACCAAATATCTCCGATCATGTGATACTCCCATCCCCTCCGATCTCCAATAAAAAATTTCATGATATCGCATCATCTATATCACAAAATTTGATCATAAACATTCCCGATAAGAAACCTGCGATACAAGATCCTCAATATAACTTCTCGCCAATCTTTCATAACATAATTTTTATATCACGCATATAAGACAAACCCACCAATGAGTCACATTATTAATTGCAAATTCCCATCACGTGTTTCCATATAGCAACAAATATATCACATCAAAAAACTCAAATGAAGGCTTGCCTTAAGATTCACTGATGCGATAAACTTTGATATATGGCTCTCTGCCATTGTGAATTAACTATCATATATTACTCAATCGCATATCGACAAAGGTAAAAAAATAGCAGATTGAAATTTATGCATAAGAAATAAACTTGCGATGCGAAACATTTGATAAGGCGTTGTGCTTTATAAAAGATTTGAAGGCACTCTTGGGTGATCATTATGGTAATGAAGCTACTAATAAGGAAATTGCATCATGATTAAATCATTTTTATGTATTTTATATTTGAGTTTTAGATATATATCTCTATATTTAATATATGAAATTCAAGACCTTGCCATTTACACATCTGCATTTCATTATCTTGGATTTGGTCTTAATTATGAAATATTTATGGAAAACATGGAGTTGATATGAAACTTATAATATTATGAGAATATTCATTGCTACAATTCATTGAAAAACATCCTTTCATTCTCACCTCTGATGAATTCAGTTCATTTCATATTTCTGTAACATGAAACATTGTTTTCTTCTAGTTTGTTGCTTGTTTTTAGTATATATTTAATAAATGATGATTTTGGGTTATAAAATTACAGTTAGTTCAACTTATTCATGCATTTAATTATAATTAAAGGAAGAAGTTATCTTTTGTTGGAGAAAGTGATACCTCAGGTAAGATTGAACGCAATTCTCCAAATGGTAAGTTCCATGTGCCCACTTTCATTTATTTACTTTTAGTTTCAGTTTGTTTCTAATTTTTTCTGATATAAAACTCTGTTTTGCAGCTCCTCATAAAACCTCTCACGCTTCCACCAGATTAGATTTGGAATTAACTCTCTTTTGTTCAGTAATGATCTTCATCGAATCAGTTACACTAGGGAGTTTCTAAACCTTTAGTTTGTTTCTTTAAGCATTTCTTTTATTAGAAAATGGTTAAGATGATTCCTTGAAACAAAACAATTGATGCGAAAAAAAAAAAGAAAAGAAAAGAAAAGAAAAAGAAAAAAAGAAAAAAGAAAAAAGAAAAAAGAAAAAAAATTCGTTGTCGCTGAATTTTATCATCACTACTATTAGAAGCCAAAATGCTTATAACTCTGCAAATTGAAGTTTATCTAAATCTCAACAAAAGAATGAACATTCACATGATTATTTTCTTTTACTTTTGTCTCGTTGAAACATTGGTATAAACTGTCTTGTTGGAGTTTATCTTTTAAAAAATTGGATTTTTCTTTCACCTTTCACCTTCTTCATTTTTATTTTTGTTTGCTGATTTATTTTCTTAATTTAGCTTAGGAATTCTTTTCCTTTTGTTTTCAGTTTTGTTTTGATTTTAGTGACTTTTCCATGGTATATGTGAAAGGACCTTTCTTGTTCAACAACGGTTAACATAAGGGGGGGAATCGTAACTCTGCCTATATCAATGAATTTCATTTATTATTAAAGGCATATTCTTATCGAACCATAATATCATTTAGCTTCAAATATTTTTCATGGAGGAACACACATTCTTACTAAATGATATAGTTTAATTTTTTAAGGAAAGAATTGATTTGAGTTTAACACAATGAATCTGACCCACCCCTCCACATAAAAGCTTCTGATTGATAGCTACAGGGAAATAATTTGGAGCAAACATTATGAAAGTATTATGTCCATTAAACATAAATCTCTATTACCATCCTACCTCTTGAAATGACCCAACTAAAACAGTGAAATGTCTGAGCCAAAAAAAAATGTTCTTATTTTTTTTTACAGCAAATAAAACCGGAAAACAGACCCATTAAGATTTCAATTTAACCAACACATACATTACTGATGTTCATTCAGGAAATAACACCACATTTATATGCTTTAAATCTAAGATCAAGAAATAAGAAATACACATGTACCGTACACCGAAGAGGCGCGATTTCGCTTGATCGGTTGTCGCGGGAAATTCCTTGTCGCTAGTCTGTCTGCGAGTATGTGATGCCGCACTTGATCCGACGAGACCCACCGGTTAACCTCCCAACCTACTCCTTGGGTACTCTTCTTCCCCGCGGACCCCCGAG
>APFE031480585.1:3729-15243 GCA_000404065.3 Pinus taeda | reverse complement strand
GTGCATGAAGATGGGTTGCACTTTTGGGCCAAATGTGGTAATGAAATTTCAAAAGTTTACTCTGTTGTAACATGCTTTATTTTGATAAGTGATTTTTTATTTATAAAAGAGGGTATGAAAATAATAAAGGATAAAAAAATGAAAATAGAAAAAAATAGAAAAAAAAAGAGATGAAATAAAACCCCATCAAAAGAAAATAAAAATCTGTATAAGTGTGCCTGTTTAAATGCCACTTCAAAAAAATAAATTGCACTGTAATAAATTAAGGTTTTGTGTGAAAGTTGTTTAAATGCCACAACGTTTTGTTTGATTTGAATCATATTGTTTAATCACAATCAAATAATTTAAATTTATGTTTTAGAATAGAGAATAAGTTCATGAAATGGTTTAATCTTGGTAGAACATTATTAGATAGGATAGAATAGAATAAATGATGGCCTAATATGCTCAAAATTCGGCCAAAGATGTATTAGATTAGGGTTACAAATAAATTATGCAAAATAATGACTGCTAGTCCAAATGCGCCAAAAGTTAGATTAAGATTACATTAGGACTTAATTACCTTTTATGGGTCATTAATTTTTGTACAAATAAACATCGTAAATTTTTAAGTCAAAGTCACAAAATGACAAAAGGAGTTTGTCATGGAGCGCTAAAGAACATTCACATTTGGGCGATGATCATTTTCCCTGCCCATATCAATAGCAGGGAAGACATTTCACACCCCCTTCCACCATTGTGCGATAATGACAGGGAGGGTCCGAAAGTGGTTTCATCCCGCGTGGGCCCCTCGCAACGTGGCACCTCCTCCTCATTTCGCACCCCACTGCTCATTATCGCTTACCCCCCCTCTGAAGTCTGCTTATCCTTTCCCGTGCCTTCCATTATCGCACTAATGGTAACTCCCTTCCCATGCCTTCCATTATCGCACTAATGGTAACTCCCTTCCCATGCCTTCCATTCCCAATCATTACATGCCGTGTGTCCCTATCTGTTGCTGCCGATCTGCAATTCATTTTTCCTGCCATTACTGTTCTTCCTTCTACCATAAATGAATATCTTTCCATTTAGCAACAACTTCCTGTAACAGTAATCCATTCCCAGTTATAAATAAGCCCTTTATCCTCGTTATGTGTTTTTCCCTGACTTGTCTTATATTTCGATTCACAGGTTTTCTAAGTCCCACTATTTCCTGTTTGTTTTTTGTCACAAATGAACTTACCATCAAAGCAATAGACCTTTAGGTATCTTCATTCCTAACCTTATGTTATCTCTTCATCCCAATTCTGTAAATTATGGCTCCTAAAAGAAAAGATCGTCCCTCTGCTCGTCAATCTTCATGACAAGAAAACCCCAAAGTGTCTAATGCCTTAGACCTTCATCACATTCCACTGGCTGACAAGTTCTTCAAAATCAAGGACATAGAGTGCAAATTCAACATGTTTGAATTGCACCATTGGTTAAAGTAGACCTATGAGGACTCTGGAGATGAAACCAACTTATGGGAATCCTTATTTCCCATGTATATGTTTCCTCAAACCCATATTTTTCCAGAATTAGTCATGTGGTGTTAATCTAAGTATAATCCCTTACAGAGAACTATGGTAGCTCAGAATGGAGACATTCTGATATCTATTACCCCTAAAACTATCAACAAGATGCTTCTGATCCTTGACAATAATTCCCTCAAATTTTTCTCCACTGTTGTTTTAATGGACCTATACCATAAACTCACTTTCCCCTAAAGAGCTCAAATTTTTGAGATCTTCCTCCCAAAAACTGTTGAACTTCCTAAAAACAACCCTCCATATTCAGCATCCATGTTCCCTGAGAGAGCTAAACACATCATTTCCCTAGTTTCTTTCTTGTTAGGCTACCAAACATATCAATGGGTAGATGAATCTATCCTAGGTTATCTATCCATTTTCTCTAAAGAAAACAAACTTGTTTTCATGTATAATTACACCCAATTTTTGGATGAAAGTATGCATGAACAACTAATGAAAATTACTATTGAAGGAATGTTTAAATATTCCTCTTTGTTAGTGCATATGATTATTTTTCAATAGGGAGACATGTTACCTATTGTTTCACACAAGTAGGATGGTTAAAAAGTGATTCAAGCAGTCACACAGTGGACTTCATTGATCGGGATGAACTGAATTTAGTCAATTTTTCAAACTTCATTGACTATTTTATTCATCCAGTTGCACAGCTTCTCAACAACCAGAGTGAGCTTAGGATCAATCTAGAAATCAAAAGGATACTGCACCTGAGTGACCAAGCCAAGGAAATTATTTGGGCAGATATCAGTTAGGCTATAACTGAAGCTTGGCCTTCCATAAAGATTATTTTTGAACAAGAAGAGCTGATAGATATGTGCCAAACAACTATAGAAGAATGAGGATGGTTCCTTCCGTTCCTGGATGTTCTCATCTCGAAGAATGAGGATGGTTCCTTCTCTCACCAAGTTTTTCGGAAGAAAATGCATACTGATCACTATCTGCATGCTTCCTCCCATCATTTCCCAGCTCAGAAGGTAGGGGTTCTCAGCATGCTTGCTACCCGTGCTATAAGAATATCCGATGAAAAGAGCTTGGAAAAGGAGAAGGCCCATCTCCTTGATGTCTTTGTGAAAAATGGTTATAGTAGACACCTAGGACAAAAAGCCTTCCTCAGAGCTCGTAAAGAGCCTTCTGTTCCTAAAGATCCGAATGATCGAGTCTCAGGGGTCCACCTGCCTTACATCCAAGGAACCACTGACAGGATTGCTAGGATTCTAAAGAAGTATAAGGTTCCCGCTACCTTTAGACCTCTTAATACCATCCGTGGCTCCCTGAGGTCGGTGAAAGATCCTATCGATCCGAAAGACATGAAGGGCATCTATGTTATTCCATGCTCTTGTGGGACACCATATATTGGTGAAACCGGTCGATCGATTAATCAAAGGATTAACGAGCATTCAACAGACTTAAGACATGGAAGAGCCAAGTCCTCGACCCTTGCAGAGCATGCCGAGAAGACTAAACATCATGTTTGTATTGAAGAGGCACGCGTCATTGCGAAGGTTGGGCAGTTTCACCATCGAAAGTTTAGAGAGGCCCTGGAGATTGAAAAAAGGCCAGAAAATCTTAATAGGGATGACGGTTGGAAGATCAGCAGTTGCTGGATCCCGGCCCTGTCTTCCTAGCCGCCTCTTTCCTTCTTCTCTTGGGTGTCCTGATGCCTTTATCCTCCTTTTTCCGGTGGGTCTCTTTTGCCTTTTTTGTTTTTGTTGCCCCCTTTCCTAGATAAGGAGCTTTCCTTTTGTGAGGGTGTAGGGTTAGTTTCCGATCTAGCAATAGGAGCTTGTAGTTTTGTCTATTCTTCTGCTTCCTTCATTATGAAAGTTTTGTGTAGTTTGATTTAAGGGTTGAGATTGAAGCTTTTCCTTTTTATTCTCATTAGGGTTAACTCTAGTTTGATTACGTTTCTTTCGTAGTAAGAATATATATATGGGTAAGAGTTAATGAGATTAAAGTATAGGAATTAAGTTAATAATAATAAGAATCACCATGAAATAATTTTTTCGATATCAATAATTATTAATAATAACATATGTTAAAACAAAATTACATATTAACAATTTAGAATACATTATTATATTTTACAATATTTATTATAGTATTTAAAATAAGAGTTTGGTCAGTTGGGTAATTAGGGGATTATTAAGGTAGAATTAGACCTTTTAAATGACTTTCACATTAATAAAAGGAATAAATAATTTATAGTATGGATTATAATTTCCTTTAATTATATATTTATTATGGTCAATTAGACTTTTGGATAATAATATTAAGAATAAATAATTTATATTATTTATAACAGTATAAATAGAAATTAGGTTTTTATTCATATAAATAATTATTAACAATAACATAATGGTAAACAAATTACATTATTAATAATATTCATATTAACAATAAATAATATTATATTAAAGAGTTTGGTTAAATAGAGGAATATTAAGGTAAATTAGACTTTTTAAATAACTTTCACATTAATAGATGAAATAAATAATATCAGATTTATCTGATATTATGGATTATAATCTGGTTAATCGGGTAGATAGAGGAATTTTTCCTTTAATTACATATTTATTATGGTCAATTAGACTTTTTGAGATAATAATATTAGGAATGAATAATATTATATTTATATTATTTATAATAGTAAAAAATAAAAAATTTATTACTGGTATTATATAGGGGTAATGGTTTGATATTAATGGGTGATAATGGTATTTTTCACCATTTTACCCTTATAGAAGGGCATATTTTGATATTTTTATTAATTATTAACATAATGGTAATTAGATTACTTTCTTTAATTAAAAATAATATCTAATTTTTAAATAATTAAAATAAAATAATGAATTTATTAATAAATATATGAATAATGAGAATATAGCTGTTAGAGGTCCATTAAAGGTTACTTGTCAAAATAGTTGTTGGAATAGCCTGCTGTCACTATTTATTGCATTGCGGATCTTCAACTTGTCCTGGCGATGAATCACACTAGTTGGTTCGAAACGCGTCGACAAATGGTTTCTTATGTGATTTTGCCGAAATTATTCTCTTAAACAAGATTATGGATCACAGAAGTCTAAACTCCTTAATCTATCAGTTATCTATTCCATATAGGTGACCTCTTTAACTAATCTATCAGCTATCATTGTAATAGTCATTCCATATGAATTGTAGATTTAAAAATATTCCCTCTCTCCATCAACAATTTAACAATTTAAACCATTCCTTAAAACTAAAATATTCCTTAAATCTACAATCCACATAAATTCACAATCATCATTTTCTCACAAAATCTTCAATTCAAAACGATCCTTTCCTCACGAAATCGCGAGAGAATCGTATTTACAGGGATCTTCTCCCACCAAAATCAACAGAACAGTCTTGCTTTAGTCAATAGCATGTAGAAATCTATGTGCCGATTCCACCAAAATCAACAGAACACTTTTGCTTTAGTCAATAGCCGGTAGAAATCTATGTACCGTTTAAACTTTCCAGGTTCACACAGACCGGAAGGCTATGAAAGATCAAACACCGAAATATTCGCTCAAAAGAAAGATTAAAACCAAACCAAATAAACGAAATAACGCAGAATAGAACGGAAGACATAATTCTTTGGTTGGAAGAAGAGAAAAAAGCCTCCTGTATTCGTAAAATCTATGATGATTTACCATAAAAACGATATCGGATTATCACTAGTTATTATTTTTTAGGTGAGCAACCTACATTAATTATCTCAAATTTGATGCAAAGCAGTGTTGTTTGGTATAACCCGACTGAAATGGTCAACTGTTTGAATAAACCGACTGAAATGGCCAGGCTGCGATTCCGTATAAGATTGGCAGATTGTTTGATGGTGTGGAAGCAGGTTGTATTTTCTATTAATTTTTAATATTTGTGTTTATGTAGAGAAAAGTAAAGTATGTTTAATAGTTAATTTGTAATAACTCAATAGGATTTTCGTTTTTTATTCAATTTTTTAATCATATAACTAAAATAAGGATAAATATTTCATGTATAGAATTATAATTACAACATAGAAGAATTCAAGATGTTGTGTCCACACATGGTAGGGGTGAGGTTGGGTATTGTAATCATGAGAGTGGTAAAGCATGTAAGCATGCCTCTTCTTTCTTTCATAGTGAGACATAAGGAACTTCCTTCATCTTTTCATAATGTTCAAAGGAGAACAATAGTGCTATCCACATTCCTTCTAGAGTAGTTGTGTGTGACATCACTTTGAAGGTCAAGCCTTGACGTTCAGTGTTGCTAATGTCAATGGTAGTCCTTGTCAAGGTTAGTCCTTGTGATTTATGTGTAGTTGGCACACAAGCATCTTAAGGATGATTTGTTTCTTGTTACTTTGTTGTATGGGTGGAATTGCTACATACTTTGGTTGTGTTTGGTCCCATGGAGAGCCAATGTGTTTATCAATTGCCACAACAACATATGCTGGGAAACTTGGAGGGCTATGTCCTGGTGCATATGTAATTTGCATGACTACTCCGAAAACACCTTTGACTAATCATGCTTGGACCCATAAATTGCAAGATATCCTAACTCGTTGGCTTACATATAGAAATATTTGTTTTCCAGTTGGTCATCATCTTGTTGGTGTGCTTCTAAACCACTTATGTATTATGCAATACTCCATGCAATTGGCATATGCAATGATTCAATCGTAGATTTGTTATAGTTATCAACAAGAATGTTTGTTGCAAAGAGGTGGATTGAAGTGTCAAATATTTGTCATTCTTTGATGGACAAAAATATGTTAGTCCTTGAATGAAGGAGGTTTCAGTCATCTATTGTTGGTGTAGCATTGCGAATGTTTGTCAACATGTGGCAAAAGCAAGCCTCGGTGTTGAGAATTCCTTGATGTCAAAACATTGTTTGCGATTAGATTACAATGGTAAACATTGTCCATAAATTCCTCCCTAGAGTTGCACCTACATAAAGATATTTTTCCATTATTGATGGAAGTTAGCCTAAGTCCCTAACAACAATTATTGGGCATTGATTAGATGAGTAATGATTTGTTTCTAGAAATTCCTCACGTAAATGACTCTCTATTAGCACAAACAATTTAGACTCTACAAAACTCATCTCATCAATTAAAATGTACTAAATATGTTTCATCTCTTCTTGGAACATTGTATGGGATTAACCACTTAAAGGCTTCATGTCTTTGATAGGAATATGAAGCCTTGAATGTACAGTGGTTACATGTATGTTAAATGTTACAACACCAGTAGGGGAGAGAAGAAGTATTGGGCTATGGCCAATTGTTGCTTGAGAAGATAGTGCCTTTTTGATGCAACTTATCAAGTAGGATTTTTCAATGCCTACACTTCCTTGGACAATCATCATTAATGGCTATTTTGTTTCTCTTGCTTGTGAGTGTTGTATGAATATATCCAATACACATTGTTGATTTGTAGACAATGTATTTTTGAACGGACATGGGGAAATGTGTTCTTGTATGGCTTCCCCATTCCTTCGATTGTAACTGATGAAGTTTGGTGTAATGTCTAATGTATCTTTTGATACTTCTACTTGACCCCATGGGTGGGAAGTGTCGATTCCTCGATGGTCGAGCATGTCAAGAGAACTAAATTGGTATTCCTTGTAGGGACCAATCTTAATAAAGCTTGGCATTCATTCATCTTCATATATGGTTCTATGTTAATATTGGTAGGTTCATCTTTAGATGGTTGGTCAACAAGAGTGGAAATAGGGATGTGATTAATATACCACGAATGGTATTCATTTCTTATGCTCTCCCAATTAGCCAAAATGTCTTTCTCTAAAAGACCCATGTCTTCAGAGAAAGAGCAAAAGGGTTTATATAAGAGTAGCTCACTCCAACAAAAATCAACAAAGGCATTGAATTTTTTTTTTGGTATTGTAGTAAAAAGTGGCCATACATGGACAATGGTGGGGTTGTGCCTTTTTTTCATTTTTCATATTTCCATGCTTGGTTATATGTCTAATCTTTTGCAAGGTAAAGCAAATAGATAACATCCATGAAAGTAGGAAGAGTCAAATGTGCATTGATGACTCAGGTGGATCCCGACAAGTAGTCAGACAATTCATGAGATATTTGGCGAAATATTTGGCGACCAACATTTAATTTGGTGAAGGTGCGGTTACATGTGACAAGGGGAAAATTCTAGATCATATGGAAAGTTTCCTAGGCGCTTATGTCATGATCTACAATTTCTTCTCAGTGAAATGGTCAATAGGGATTTGAGACAAGATCATCTGGACGTGATGTAGTTGCAATTTTGGTTAGCATATGGTGATAGGTCTCAGATCTCCCCTTTGATTTGAATGCGTATTTGGCAATGTATTTCAGAATTTCATGACAAGAGAACATGGGTTGGAAATCTACATTTGCTCCCCATATTTGATGTATGTTAGGATTATGGATAGTTAGGCACTCACCATTGCACGTTGGATGATATATATTTTGGCTTGTTTCATTAATGTAGAGTGATGATTCCTTTACACCTTCCAAGGGATCTTATACCTACATTCAAAAGTAGCCCCTTTTTTGTGTAGACATGTTTTCTCAGTTCATTTTGTATGTCTTTGAACTTGATTCAAGAGTTGACCATAGTCTTGAAGTTGGTTGGATGTAATATCTCTTGTGTATCTAGCAAGCAAGGGTCATATTCAATGGATTGATGCATAGACATGTGTGTGTCAAGGTCTTTTCTAGGATTGCAAATTGTAACATAGTTAACAAAGAAACTAATTGCACTATTGATTTCATTTGGGTCTTCCCAAGTCATCATTTCCATTTTTGGAGCATCAACAAGCCATAAGAAACCATGTATATGTCCATAGCCTCAATGTTTCCATTCATACCTACAAAATGAATGTGAAATTAGTAGTAGAAAGGATAAATTTTTGAGGTTAAGTAGAGATAGTTTGAAGTATTATACACTATGTTCTTGTACTAGTAGTCTATAAGATGCATATATTTTTTCAGTATCTCTTCATTGAAGATTCAAAACCTTTTCTACATGTATGCAACAACAATGTGGGGGTGGGCAATGACATTTTGGGTATGCCATTGGTACTGAGGCATTGGACTAGTAGGTTTTATCTCATGCCTAACTAAATGCAAGTCCAACCATTTTGTGCCTACTGCGCTAAGTGAAAAACAATGTCAGGCATTGAAGTTGTGTGATCATTAATGTTAGCTCAGTCTTTTGTATGGTCTAGTATGCTCTAGTCCCACGAAGGTGTGCTCTGAAACACATGCCATGGTTTGGTAGGTTTTTTGCAGTAAATTCTCTGAGATGGGAATGAAAATATTCAATTGTGGTTGGTATATTATGTTGGAAATAATACTGAGGGGGGGGGGGGGGAATCAATATTATCAAACTATTTTCAATTTATACAAATATTTGCAGATGAGACTCGTGTATACCTTCCAAACTTATAATATATTAATCTGTGTGTCCATACCATATAAAAAGAACAAAAATAGAGCAACAGTCACACCAAAGAACACAAGATATAAGGTGGAAACCCAATGTGGGTGAAAACCACTCACTGCAATATGTCTCTATCTTCTTCCAATTAGAAACTTCTTTTTACAATGATTTTGTACTAGTGCAGTCCTTTACCAGTACGTAGGCTTCAACCTACAGAAGGCTACAACCTTCTCTTTTCTTTTAGGGACCACGTTTCATAAATTTTCGTACTGGATCCATGAACATTAAATAATCATCAAGTACATGTGAATCAACTAATCTCCTTTCCACAAACAACTAATGTAGTAACCAGAAAATCAATACCAGTAACCAGACACCAATTCTAAACCTAGAACTCTATAGCAATAGACAAAAAGGCAGCCAAAATATATTTCAAGACAAGTTTGCAACTTCACCAATAGAAACCTGCGGATATTTGCACTTCTTCTGTGTCGAGTTTGCGCAGCTCTGCACCTTCTTTGTCTTCTGTTCTCTGTTTTGCATAGATTCTCACCTGCACTGTACACTTGATTGCTCACCTCCACACCTGATCTGTCTTCTGCCCTGCGCACCTCCGCACCTGCGCCGTCTTCTGGCCTGCGCACCTCCGCACCTGCGCCATATGATGCCTGCGGACCTCCGGGTACATACACTTTATCAGTCCTCAATTATACCCCAGAGTATCAAATTCACAGATATGATCATGTGCCAAAGAGATCAGTAGATCCTCCTTATAATGCTTAGGTTTCTCCTTCATTCAGATCTAGCTATCACTCACAAACCTATCACCATAATTTCAGATCTAGCTCTTAAGATATTCAAAATACACAAGTGAATAGGCCAAATTATCTCCTTCCCTTTTTTATAGTCAAGGCCTTTCTCAAACCATGGACGAAAACCATAGAGATCTAATACTAGGGACCCAAAACCTGGGTTTAGATGAAAAACCACGGACCAAAACCATAGGATCAAAAGCATCGGACTAAATACCATGGACCAAACATAAGATGCGCGCTTTTCTTTGCATGAAAGTCCGTGCATTTTAGGTTCGCACTTTTTTTTAGAGCGCATGCGAACTTATCTGCATCTTATGAACTGCGCACCTGCACAACCTGGCAATGTCCACATCTTTTGGATGGTGCACCTGCAGAACCCGAAAATAACATTGTTGCACTATAAATTGTCATCTGATTCCTTTGTCCTACATCCCATGTATTCTGACACATCTGATATTTTTTCTGTAGACTCATCTGGTTGTGTATATGTGAATTGATATTCTATGAGTGGGTTGCCATCAAGTACAACACATACATCATAATGCCAACAATATCACCCTTTGGACTTGATGGCAACAATACCCAATCACTCGCCCCCTTTGACATCAAGAGAAAAGGGTGGACCATTCTGCTGACTATACTCCCCCTGAGTACCTGCTTTCTATGTTGAAGTCTCCTGCTCTTCTGAAGTGTTGTTCATGGTCCCCCTGACTGTAAGTAATGTCTGCCAAAAAGATGTTCTACAAGAAAGAACATGACTCCATACATCATAAGTGACAAAGACTCATACATACATCCATCTCCCATCCAAGTGGGAATAAAGCAAGAACATACATCATTCATCCCATGCATTGTGGGGAAACCAAAATAGGTCGTTACATGACCTTGACATGACATAGAGACAAAAAGATCTACAACAAGACTATGATAGCTATCAACAACTATCATTAGTATCTGTCAATCTACCTTCAGATCAGCAAGCATCTATTCCACCAAAAAAACTGTGAAATCAAACCAAGGACTTCTAAGATAATGCCAACAATGCATTATAGAAGAATATATGCTCCCCCTGAACATGTGCCAGAAGGTCTCTATCAAACACATGCGACTGTACCCTCATAAACCGGCAAATGTACGCGTATCCACCTGCATACAACTATAGACAAGATTCAATAGTAAGATGATGCATCAACGACCCCCACCTTTTGTCTGAGGTATTCAAATGTCTCCCTGGGCAATGGTTTGGTGAGTATATCAACAACTTGTTCCTTGGAAGGAACATACTCCAATTTAACCTTTTGTTCAAGCACGTGTTCCCTTAGAAAATGATACTTGATAGGTATGTGCTTAGTATTTGAATGCATGACTGGATTTTTTAAAATACTGATTGCACTTGTATTATCACAGAAGATGGAGATAGGTGGAGTATAGGTGATTTGAAAATCTTACAAAGTTTACATCATCCAAAGAAGTTGTGTGCAGCAAGATGCAGCAGCCACATATTCTGCTTCAGCTGTAGATAAAGCAATTGAATTTTGTTTCTTACTGAACCAAGATACTAATCTCGATCCCATAAAGAATGCACCACCACTAGTGCTTTTTCTGTCATCCACGCTTCTTGCCCAATCTGCATCTGTATATGCATGAAGTGTGAGATCTGCATCTCTAGGATACCATAAGCCATAG
>APFE031480584.1:148012-299964 GCA_000404065.3 Pinus taeda | reverse complement strand
ACCCAATATATCAGATCTTAAGATATTCAACCCAAAAGCATGCCTAAGCCAAATGATCTCCTTTGCTTTATATAGGCAAGCTCTTCCTCAAATCATGGATCATGGGGCTCAATAATAATAATAAAATAAAACAATACCATGGGCCAAAACCATAACAAACCAATACCATCAACTCAATACTAGGGATCAACACGTCTGTCGAGATGCCATGGTCCAAAAACCATAGGTTCAAATTCCAAGGACTAACTACCATGGACCAAAGGTAAGTTTTCCCACATGAAATAAACTTTTCTCTGCATAAAATTCCGTGAGCTTTTCTCCACATGAAATAAACTTTTTTTAAATTCTCATCATATTGAGAGCCATGCCATGGGTGTTGCCATCAAGTACAACATCTGTAACATACAACTATAACAGAAACATAATGCCAACACTGTTCTCCCTCCTGCGGGAGTTCTGTAGTGGCTGCTATTTATGCCTTGGTGACTGTAAACTTGAGGTCTCCAACTTCCACCTCCAGGCCGTTAAAAGACCTCGAAAAGTATTTGTAATTTCCTTATTGTAGCCCTTGACTTTTTGAACGAACCGTAGCCACCGTGCCTTCTTCAGTATGTGTTTGAATTGTGGGTAACCCTCCATAAACTTGGGACCTTCCGGTTTTTCTTTCAACAACAGACCCATTCTTTCCTTTTGTCTTCAAATACATCTGCGTGAGTAAGGGATTAGCAGAGGTGAGACGGCTGGGTTAGCGGGAGTGAACAGGGTTTATGGAGAAAAACCAGTGACTGTAAATGGAAAACAGAGAACAGGTAGTGGGAGTGAATTCACGGAATGGAGCAGAGGCTTATGTGAACAAGGTGGAAATGCAACCGTGACTTTAATAGAATAGTAGGGGAGTAAAGTGAACCCAACAAAGTTTAAAACTGGATGGTTTCGGAGTAGACGTAAACATGCTCATGAAATGGCTGCGAAATTTGTGCGGCGGAGAAGAGCCGTGATCAAATCGACCATGTCCCCATGATTACAGGTGGAGTGTCAAAGTACAGCCAAACAAGAGTTAAATCTGAAGGCTGATCATGAGGCCGTTTTAAAAATAAATGCACGGTTCGTGGAGGAATCATAGGTCGTGGAACGGTTATGGAGGCTATCAATGCCAATCATTGCATATAGTGGAGCTATGGTTTCATAACTATGTAAAAAAGTGCTTCGAATGATATTTGAAATAAATTTCTACTCATACCTTGGAGTTTTTGCCACTTTTTGTCCATTAACCTTTGATCAACTGCTCCTTGTTGATGCTTTTAGGTGCCTCATGTCTTCATAATATGTCCTCAGTCATACCTGCATTTGATTTTTATTATTTTTGACTATCATCTGACTGCCAATGTTGAATGACAGGGTGCTAACTGCGGAAACAACAACTACCTATGGAATCAGTTTGTAGCTGCGGAAATAGGATTCAGCTACGGAAACTGATACAATGATCACATGACCGAATGGAGATGGATAAATGATGACTGAGTGAATGAAAACTAGTCATGAAAAGACTTTTATTGGTGGAATGAAATGAAATGAAATGAGATGAAATGGGTGGAGTGGAATGAAATGAAGTGAAGTGGAGTAAAATGAAGGGAAGTGACATGAAATTGTGGAATGAGAGAGAGAGATTTTTTTTTTGGAAAATATAGGGCGTCAAAAGATTTTGATTTTCGCCCTGTATTTTCTGTATAAGATTGCCAATCTTTGATTGGTTTTCAGGCTTATACAATTATTTATTTATTTATTTATTTATTTTGAAACAGAAAAAGATCAAGGACTAGGATGGTGGAGAAGAAGGATTCTTCTTCACCAGCCTTATTGCAGAATTGTCCTGAAAGATTTTGACAAATTCCTCCTTTGAGAGTGGCTCATGATAGATCTTTAATGGGTGACCATTCACAATAAGAGGAGTTTGAAATTCATCAATGGTATTGATTCTTACTACTCCATTGCTAAAGACTTTGTCAATCTCATATGACCCAAGCCAATGAGTTCGAAATTTACCTTTGAAGTCTTTAAACTTGGAATCAAATAGCAATGCCCAGTCTTCTTCTTGAAACTTTTTCTCTTTGATGTATTTGTCATGCCACTTAGCTCTTTGATATTGAACTAGATTAGTTCTTAGGATTGCTTCTTGTCTGATCTCATCTAGTTCATTCAATTGCTCCATTCTATGCTTTTGGGCTTCTGATAAATCCATTCCCAATTGAATTTCCATCTTGAAAGTTTTAACTTGGAACTCAATGGGGAGCAGGACTTCTTTCCCATAAACAAGTTCATAGGGAGAATGTCTTGTTGTATTCCTCCATGTTGTTCTGTAGGCCCATAAGGCTTCAGGAAGCCTTTCTGCCCAATCTCTTCTGTGTAGATGAATAGTTTTGGTAATGATGCTTTCAAGAACTTTTTTTGTAAACTCCACTTGACCATTTTCTTGCGGATGGTAAGGAGTAGATTTCTTATGCTTGACTTTGTATTCTTCCATCATCTTCTCCACCATGTTGGATGTGAATTGGCTTCCCTGATCTGTCACAATTTCTCTTGGAACACCAAAGCGAGTAAAAATATCCTCATAAAGAAAACTAATAACTGAATGTTCAGTAGCAGAAAATAATGCTTTGGCTTCTACCCATTTAGTGACATAATTAGTACATACCAATATATACTTTTTTTGTTTAGATGGTGGGTTAATAGGTCCAATGAAGTCTAAAGCCCATTTTTCAAAGGGTTCGATGAGTACCTGTGGCTGTATTGGCATTTCATTTGAAAGGGTAGGTTTCCCTACTCTTTCGCAGTTGTCACACCTTTTGACATATTGTTTTACATCTTTGAAAAGGGATGGCCAATAATATCCCAAAGGGAGGATTTTATAGGCTATCCTTTTGTTAGTAAAGTGTCTGCCACATGGTTCATCATGACATGCTTTGAGGATATCATGCATTTCATCTTCCCTAGCACATCTTCTGATCACAAGATCTGGCCCCGTTTTAAAAAATTCGTTAGAAATCCCTGAATATTTTTAACTCTCCTGAATAATATTTCTTCTTTCACCGGGAAATAAATGTGGAGGTAGTTTCCCTGTAACCAAATAGTTAGCTATATCTGCATACCAAGGGGTCTTAGTAGTTATTGCAAATAAATATTCATCAGGAAACTTGTCCTCTACAAGAGAATCTTCTTTTAGTATTCTGAATCCTAGACAATAAATCAGCTACTGTATATTTGTTTCCTTGGTCTATCCAACACAGTAATATTGAATTCCTGTAAAAGTAGGAGCCACCTTGTAACTCTGCCATTAGTAATAGGTTTTGTTCATTAGATATCTAATTGCAGAATGATCAGTATGAATAAAAGTTTCATAGCCTGTTATATAATGTCTAAACTTTTTGATTGCATGAACAATAGCTAAGAACTCTTTTTCAGTCACAGTATAGTTCAACTCAGTTGGAGTTAAATTTTTACTGGTATAGTAATAGGCATAAGGAACTAAATATTTTTGTCCCAACACAGCCCCTAACGTTGTATCTGAAGCATCTGTATATGGAAAGGAAGTTTCCAATTTGGTCCTCTCAAGATAGACGCTTCAGATATTCTTGTTTTTAAAGTTTCAAAGGATGATTGGCAATCGGGACCCCATTTGAATTCACAATCTTTTGTAAGCAGTTTGAAAAGTGGAGATGCTATCTTAGTGAAGTTTTCTATAAATCTTCTATAATATCCAGTAAATCCCATAAAACTTCTAACATCTTTTTGACAATTTGGAATAGGTAACTTAGAGATGAATTCAACTTTTGATCTATCAACTTTAATCCCATCCCCTGAGATGTGATGTCCTCAAACAATACCTTCAGTAAACATCATAAAGAATTTTTCATGGCTTAATGAAAGGTTTGTTTCTTTACATCTTATAAGGACTTTTTCCAAATTTTCTAATGCCTCTTCAAACGAATCACCATAAACTGTAAAATCATCCATATAAACCTCTACACAATCATGGATTAGATTAGAAAAAAATTCCTAGTACGGATCTTTGGAATGTTGCGGGTGCATTACATAATCCGAAAGGGAAGCACTCGATAAGCAAAAGTCCCAATGGACAGGTAAATGTGGTCTTATCCTGATCTTCAGGTGCCAACCTGGATTGATTATAACCACTAAAGCCATCCAAAACGAAAAGTAGTTTTTGCCTGCTAATGTATCTAATACTTGATCGATAAAGGGCAAAGGAAAAGTGATCCTTCAAAGTTGCTTTATTCAATTCCCTGTAATCAATGCATACTCTCCATTTACCATTCTTTTTAGGTACTATAACCAAAGGAGAAACCCATCGGCTATCTGAAATTGGATAAATGAAGTTTATATTGAGTAGTTTTTGGAGCTCTTCTTTCACTATCTCCCTAAGATTTGGATTCATCCTTCCCTGAGGTTGTCTGATTGGTCTACTATTTTCCTCGATATAGATATGATGAATGCAAGTCTTACGGTCAATACCTTTCATATCTATATACTCCCATGCAAATGCAGTAGAATGTTTTTGTAAGATTTTGGTTAGTTCTTCCTGTTGTGACTTTTCCAAGTTTTTGTTGATATTCAATGTTTTTCCTGGAAAAATCTCAATGTTAGAACTACCGAACTCTTCCATAGAGTAAAGAGAAATTTGTCTTGATGATAAATATTCAATGTCAGAATCTAACTGAAATTGTGTGTGGTCATATTCTGAAGATGTTTCAAAGTTTTCTAATGTGTTCAGAATTTGACTATCTTCAATGATTTCAGAAATGGTAAAGACAGGTTGTATAGTGTCCTCATCATCGACCCATTCATTGTCTCCTACTTCTGTGATTGCTTTTGTTGGAGGATACAAATTGAATTTCTTTGTTGAACTACCATCAGGAATGTACATATCCCCAGATCTACAACTAATAAAAGCATCAGCTATGGCTAGCCAAGGTCTTCCTAAAATCAGTGGGTGACCTCCTAAATTACTCTTGGGATTCAAAATCATAAAATCTACTGGATATTCCCAAGAATCTAAGGAGACTGAAATATCTTCTAGTACACCATATGGTTTGATTATTGATCTATCTGCAAGTTGCAGTAAGGTAGGTGTAAAGAGAATATTAGCAAGTTTGAGTTGTTCCATAGTCTGTCTACTCATAATGTTTATAGCAACCCCTAAGTCAATCAAAGTATTTGGAATTTCTATCCCATTTATATGTGTCTTGACAATTAGACTACTTGGATCTACATACTTTTGCATGGTAATTTTTCCCATCATGATATCTGCAATTTTTCCTACCAGGTGGATTCTTCTTGTATCTCTTGGTTTCCTTCCTGGTCTTTTGAGACTCAACTCCTTTATTGTTTTTGCTAGGATAGCAATCTCTCTAATGGCTTCTAGCAAGGGAATCTTGATACAGACATTCTTTAATTCATCTAGAAAATCATAGTCAGGCAACAAGATTTGTTGTTCCACCCCTTTGTCAATTTGTAATCTTTCAGGGAAAGGAGGTGTGGATGAAGATGCAGTTTGCTTAACTATAGGAGTTGTGGGGGTTGACTCTTTTTCTTTATCTTTTTGAGTGTTTGAGTTTTGAAGAGATGCTTCCGCAGAACCTTTATTGACTTTAAGAGAATCCTCCTTAGAGGTATCTTGCTCTTGGACATCTATAGAAGGTTTTTCTAAAACTCTACCAGACCTAAGCTGTACATCCTTAAGAGGAACAATTATATAGGTAGGGAATTGTTGTCCTTCTATCATGTAAGTATTATGAGGATTTTTATTGTTAGGATTTGGCAATGGCTGAGCTGGTAGTTGATTTTTCTTTTATTGAAATGGAAGCAAGAGTTGAGGATTTGGATTTTGTTGAGAAGGTTGTTGTTGTGGAAATGGCAATCAAAGTTGTGGGTTTTGATTTGGAAGTTGTGGATTTTGTTGATTTTGAAAAGATGGAGGATATTGATAAAATTGAGCAAATATCCCAAAAGGATTTTGCATCCCTTGTGCCCATGATTGATATGGATTTTGAGGTTGGGGCCAAGATTGTTGCCAAGAATTCCAATTTGGCGGGGGCTGAAAGTTCATACTATTGTTAAATCCTTGATTTTGTTGCCCCTACCAAGGTCTTCTCGAAACAAAACACAGGGATTCTACTGAATTTGGATCTTCTTGAAAGACAGCTTTGAGCCCAGGGATTGAAGGACAATCCTTGGTTCCATGACTTTCTAAGCAAATCATACATGTTTCTACAACTTTTGTATCCAAGGGGCATTCCCTTAGAGCACGTTTCTTCCTACATTTTGGACAAAAGATGGCCAAAGCATCAACTTCTATTTTCTGCTTGTTTTGTATTTTAAGGGTGTCTATTTGTTCACTAAGACTCCCTAGGATATCAGTTTTGAACTCATCAAGCATATTGCCAATCTCAGCCTTACTTACTAATCTAGTTTCAGATTTGTTTGCTCTAATAATAGAAGGATCTCTAGGCAATTTTCCCATTTTAGATTTGCCCCTTGAGAGATGGACAAATAGTTCTATGATATCACGAAGTGGAAGTTGAGAAATATCTCCCTTCCCCATCATGTTTAAAATATCTATCCATTCATCTCTAATGGATTTCAATAGAAGGGCTTTCAAGGTTTCCTCATCTAAGTTACTCATTTTTGCTCTCTTTAAGTTGTATTGAAATCTTTCAAGTAAATTCTCCAAGTTTTCATCTTCTTTTTGCATCATTTTGAATACCTCAGCCTTGTGATTGGTGGGCATGCAATAGTTCAGGTATCTATCCAAATTTTTTTGTTTCATATCATTCCAAGTCCTAATAGATTGAGTGACTAATCCCATGAACCATTTCAAAGCGGCTCCCTTCAATGTTGAAGGAAACAGTTTGAGTTTTTGAGAGTCTTCCATATAGTCATAAGTTCGGCACACGACTTCAAACTCAAATACAAATGTCTCAGGATCTTCACTTCGCAACCCATAAAAGTTTTGGAGGACAGATGGTGAAATGTTTTTCTTGGTTGTATGAATTTCCTCATCAACTATAGGGAATCCGAATGAGTTATCTCCTTCCCTATTTACTCCATTATTACCTCTGCCCCCTCCATTGTTGCCTCCATTATTTCCTCTTCCTCTACCTCTACCTCTACCTCCAAATCCATCTACTACTTCCTCCATCATGATAGTTTCTTCAGAGTCCTCTAGTTCTTCTATCAATTGTGGATGAAAGAGAGTTTCTCCCTTTCCCTCTTCTTCAGGTGATTCTACTTCTTTGATTACAATATGTTCCCCTGTAGAAGTGAAGAAAGGTTCTTCTCCTAGATCAGATTCAGTAGATAGTGTGGGAGAATCCTCTAATTCAGCTGATGCTCCTTGAATTCCAGGAATCCTAAGGCTGGGAGTAGATGGAGGTGTATCTTGTCTATGCCTTGAAGAAGCTGGAGTTGTGAAAATCAAACTCTTGGCCCTAGCTATAAATCTTCCCCTAGAATCTCTTGCTCTATGCATGTCATTTTTTATTTTTATTTTTCTCTTCAAGTCGGGCTAATAATTCTCTTTCTAATCTTCTAGATCATGCTAGGTGCAAGAAGAGAGCACACTCAAGAAATTATTGAACCAATAACTCTCTTTTCTGATCCTCCAGATCACACTAGGTGCAAGAGGAGAGCATACTTCGAGAAGTTATCTTTTTCCCTTTTTTTTTTTTTTTTTTTTTTTTTTTTTTTTTTTTTTTTTTTTTTTTTTTTTTTTTCTTCTTTTTCTTTTTTTTTATGTAAGAGACCGGCTACCTAGTTACACTTCCCCGGCAGTGGCGCCAAAATGTTTGGTCAATTTAGTGTGTCCTAAATTGCTACATTAATTATCAATCCGGGAGTCGTAAACTGACGAAGTGTGGCGCACTATATGTGCAAGACAACCTCTTTCTTACATTTTGTCATTTTCAATTTTTATTCTATTTTGGGGGTTTTTATCTTCGTTTATCTCCTAATATGGATGGAAACCCTATTCCTAAGTCTCTAGAAGGCAAGTATGGATATAGTTTTTAGGCAATTATGTCCTCTATAATGGTTTCCAGAACTTAACACTTCAGAAGATCTTAGAACATACTAGTGATGAAAGTAATACGTGAACAAGAATGAAAATGTGCTGCTATTTAAAACAAACAATGAACTACTGATCATGAAACCATCATCTCTGTTGTTGTCTAAAGACAGAAAAATGAATTAAGCTACTGCACTCAACTGAATTGAAAATTACAATCTAATAAAAGTAAAACCAATTCACATCATTCATAATTCAATACCTCGCCAGGTAGTCTAAGCTATGGCTTTCGGAGACACCGTCAATGATATGAGTAAGTTGATATCTAATTGTAGAAAAGTAAAACTAAAATCAAATCACATCATTCATAGTTCGATACCTCGCCAGGTAGTCTAAGCTATGGCTTTCAAAGACACCGTCAATGATATGAGCAATCTAATATCTAATTTGCAGAAAAGTAAAGCTAAAACCAAATCACATCATTCATAGTTCGATACCTCGCCAGGTAGTCTAAGCTATGGCTTTCAGAGACACCGTCAATGATATAAGTTGATTTCTAAACTATCTAACAAAGCAAGTGAACAAAACTGAAATCAACAAAACAGAACTGGAATTAAAAAACTAAGAAAAGCAAGTCAGCAGAAACACTGATTCCATGTCACTAGTTTTTGCAAAAGGAAATGTGTAAAAGTTCCTGGGCCTACTTCTATCCTGAAACATACACACACACTGATCAACGTTAACAGTAATATACAAAGCTTGTAAAATCATGAACGAGAGTGAAGTGTTAATATCATAGCGAAAGAAATATACATAAGTGAATAACTGTGGAATATATGCAATGGAACTAAAGAAACACTACATAAAACTGTACAGCAATAAAAGAACAAAAACTCAGCGTGTAGGGGCCCTCTACATAGCCTTGGTCAACAGGCTATCAATCAAGAATTATGCTCACGCAATCATGTAGAAACAGAGTCTTCTTTTATATTTCAAAGCAACGTTATCATAGTGGGACTAGTGTCTCGACACAACAAACTTTTAACAACAAAATTACATTAACAAAGACTAACTGTATGCATTTAGAAACGTGTTATTTATAACAAGAAACTCATAACTATTTTCCATGTGAAACTACGTTAACAGAGGACACGTAAAAGACAGCGTCCATGGATTTAACATAATGGTTGCCGAGATTATTAAATCTATCAAAGGTGGCTGTTGGATTCGCTTTATGGAGCATTCTACAGCTGTCGGTATGTACCCAGGGATCTAGGAATGGCCACAAAAATCCTTCATGTGTTTGAAAACGGAGTCCTGTTGCCGTAGGACTCCTCTGCTTGACCACCGCTTGACCACCGTTGACCACGGCTTTCCCTAATGAATCCGACTAAACCAATAGGACCTGATCTATGTCCAGGTCATTTCCAACTTGCCCATGTGGCTTGCTTTGCCTGATGACACCTGCAACCTAGAGTTTAACAAAAACAGCTACGGAAAGTTGAATCAGTTGCGGAAAGTGACAGGAATCCGCAACTAATGAGCAAAAATCTAGTTCAAACAGCAAACACAAAAACATAGTTAGAAAACCATTTCAATGCTCTTTTGGAATCAATGTGCAATGATTTTGATAGCTTAGGAGGTTCAGGTGAATGGAAAAAGTCTAGGAAAGTGTGTAGGAGAGATGCAAGTTCAGGGCTCAACACTCAGCATTCCCCCATTCCTTGGCCTGCACCCAGTGTTCAATGTCGACCACCTTCGGCCATACTTTCCACCATTGCTAGACACATCCGACATTGCATAACAGCTCATACCCATAGAATTAAATCCAGATTGCATGGAACAAGTTGCAACTAATCGAAGCATGGACACACAGATCAAGAACACTCACCAACAGAATATCCAACTGTATCGAGTTGTCAAAGCAGGCCAACTCCTTCACCAAGGCAAGTGGCTCACCAGGGACCAAATTCAGCAAAAGTTTCCTCATCTCATGGAGGAACTCAACGCAATGGGGACCATTGCTTCCTAAGGGGGGAGGAATGATCCAAGTGGATATTGGTGGCCACCTACCAAGTCCACCTTGACCCCCACCAGTGTTTCTCTCAGCATTTTCAGTTTGCTTAATTATAGCACAACTTACTATTTTTAGCATTTTTTCGGTTCCTGAACTTCCGGCGCCGTTTTGAGGCCCTAAACGACGTTTTTTGGGAAATTTGGGGACAACACGTGTCCATGGACCTATGTTGCCCTTCCCAAAGTGGTAATGCTCGAATAGATCTTTCTAATGAGCTATTTTACACGTCAAACGGAGATCATATGCCAAAGTTACGACCCCAGGAAGTTGATGTACCAATTTACCCAAACGGGGTCCACAGTTTGGTGTTTCATCTTCTAGGGTTAGGTTTTGGAATGTTAAGGGTTTTCCATTGTTTCTCAACAATAAATAGGCCTTCGAGCCTCATTGTAACACAAGTCAGAGGCATGTAGCCCCACATCTCTTCTCAAAGATAAGCTACCATCGTCCTAGCTGGTTTATTTCCATTACTGTTTGTAAGCATATTTCAGTATTTTACATTAATGAAACGAAGTATTATTTCCACTGCATATCTGTGTTTATGGTTATTTCTATAATTTTTTGCATTCCTGTTTAAGTCTGTATCATCCGCTGTATTGAAAAGCCCTTCATATACATGCATATGGGTTCCGCCAATTGCAATTTGCAATGAAGGACCCGAAAAACTATATATTGCGTTTTATAATTTTGGCGGGTCTTCAATGTGTACGAAAAGGCGGATTTTAAGCTAAAAGGTAGAATTTTGAGGGGATGCAAAGTGGTAAGCATTTTTTAGTGGAGCTCACCCGATTCCACTTATTATTCAACACGTAGCAGCCAGGTGGAGAGAGAAAACCGCTCATTTTAGGTGGGTATTCTCCGTGCTTATGTCCCACCCAAAATCTTTGTAGACCGTCAGATCCACTAAGTGCAGATCTACAGTGGGGATCTATCGGGCAAGTTGTGTTGTTCGAAGAAGACACCAACCGTTGATCTGGTGGCGGAAGATCAACGGCGGGGATTTAAATATCGCATCGCAAACATTATATCGGTGGAAAAGGCATGTTTTATGGCATATTTCTATTATAAAAGGTATATAATATAATAGAAATAGCGCAAATATGAAGAATTTATGCATATGTGGCTTAAGGGTGCGTAAAGTTATGTTTTGTGTTGATATATCATTTGAAAGGGCCGATTGTGATTTGTAGTGGAAGTTAATGGATTACTGAGTGGGCAGATTTGACAAATTTATAAAGCAAGATTAACTCTTTTTGAGATCTGTATTAAGCAAAGATTTGCGTTAATTTTGTTGTGTAAAGTGGAAAATCAGGGTTAGAGCCAAATCTAAAGAGGAAGACAATCAGGTATGTTTTCTTTGTATTTTGGCTAATCAAAATGCCCGATACGTATGTAAGCCCAGGATTACACAAGCTAAGCACATTTCATTATGGCTAAAATGAATTAAACATCATTAGGGCATTTACAGAGGAATTCGACAGCGGATTAACAGAGCAAGCCAACAGTTATCGTCCTCTTCTGAATTCAGTTATGTTCCTGTTATTTCATCTTCTTTGAGGTGTCTTTTATCCTCTATCAAATTCTGTAATAGTTTTTACTTCATATAGTTAGAGAAGCAGTTAAATAATTTGGGCAGTTTCAGAAATCAACAACTGTTCCACAATGTATAAAAAGATGAAAATTTACAAAGAAAGGGTTCGAATTTTGGAGAACCCAAAGAGTAGGCCACTATATTCCTGATATCATCGTTGATTAATGAAGGAATAAGAAGTTTCCATGAGTTGTTGGGTATAATTTGTAACCTTCTCTGTCATGCGTCATGTTATGTTTTCTTCTTTCAAGTATATTAATGAAGCTACAGGTCTTTATTTGCTTATGTAGATAAAGTTAAAATTCCTTAAAAGAGCACTCCTATACTTGAAGTTTCCACCTTCCTTTCTAAGTTATAGATAATAGTTTATGTGAAAGACCAACATATTATCTTTAACTTCTCCAAGAGTCCCAGATAGTAGTTTTTGTGTTCAGCAACATATTGTCTATGATTCAATTCTCATTTTCATAATTCTTCTAAGTTACAGATAGTAGTTTCTGTGAAAATCCAACATATTATCTTTAACTTCTCCTTCAAGCTGTCTTCACTCATCATTTATATCTAGCAACAAATGGCATTCTGAGGTGTTCCGGTCATACATGTATTAAGGGTTAAAGACCAAGTTTTCCAGGTCCTTCATTTGAGAACACAACAAACAATGAGTGACGGTAAATAATATGTATTAATGTCTTAAGCACAATTTCTCTACATCCAGGAAATTGGTTTCTTAAGGTACAACAGAAAGAAAGTTCCAAACTTCCACCTATAGGGCACATTATTATGCTACTTAGGACACCTTTATGTTCCTTCAAGCGAGCGTGCTGAGTTGATTTCAGAGGAGCACTATAGTTGGGTCAGAGGACACTTTGGTGTGGAGAAAACATTAGCAATACTACATAACTATTTCATTCACCAAAACTCTGACAATATGTTGGAAAATATATTAGATCCTGCACTGCCTATGTCTTCACATGACCAATCATTAAGAAGCAAGGTGTGTACACTCTTTTTCCTACTCCTAGTGAACCTTGGGAATCCATCTCCATGGACTATATGTTTTGCCTTCCTTTTACCAAGCATGGTAATGACTGTGTATTTGTGGTTGTTGATAGATTTCTAAGATGGCTATATTGGTTGCCTACAAGAAGAGTATCACAATTGAAGCCACTGCCAAACTCTTCTTCAAATGAGTGTGGGGTAGATTTTGGCATCTCGTAGACCATTATGTTAGATCGAGATAGTAGGTTCCTAAACAAATTTTAATCAAGCCTTTGGTCATTGTTGGACACCAAGCTCACCAAATTGACTATATTCCACCCCCAGACTGATGTCCAAATAGAGGTCATCAACAGGATGATAGTGAACATACTACGCATGTACAACTCTGAGCATCCATGAACATTGGATGGAAATATTCCCTATGTTGATCACAGCTATAATAGATCTCTTCATATCTTGAATGGCCACAACCCCTTTCAAGTGGGCCTAGGATTTCAACAATTGTGTCCCATTGATGTTGCAATACCTCTTGTAACTACACAGGCAGAATCTACACATGTTCAGTCCAGAGCTCATAATGCCACCAAGTTTACTAAACACATTTAGCACATCCACCATGAGGTTCATGATATCCTAGATAAAGCTAATGAAAAATAAAAACAATGTCATGATCAACATCAGATTCCACATAAGTTTCAAGTAGGTGACAAGGTTTGGTTTCATTTGCAGAAGGAACGCCTTTCCGAAGCCCATTGGAAGCTTTGACCACTCTGTTACGGGCCTTACACCATCACCAAGGTTGTGGGTGACAAATATTTCAAGCTAAGTATCCCCCCATTCCTTGGCCTGCATCCAATATTCAATGTGGACTACCTTCAACCATACTTTCCACCATTGTTGGACACATCGAACATTGTTAAGCAACTGATGCCAATAAACCTCAACCTAGATTACATTGAACAGGCCACAACTTTTCATATCATGGTCACATAGATTAAGAGCAATCGCCAATAGAGGATCCATCTATATCATGTTTTCAAATTCGGTCAACTCTACAAAGGCAAGTGGCTCACTAGGGACCAAGTTCAGCAAAAGTTTCCCCACCTCATGGAGGCACTCAATATAATGGGGACCATTGCTTCATAAGGGGGGAGGACTGATCCAAGTGGATATTCGTAGCCACTTGCCTATTCCATGTAGACCCCCCGTAAATTTCCATTTTAGTTTCCTATTTTCCAACACATTGTCCTATTTCAAGATTGATTCTTTTTTCTTTGGGACGTTTTTCGGGTTTTGAACTTCAGGACCCGTTTTGAGGTCCTAAACAATGTTTTTTTAAGGAAAGGTAAAATGCAAGTCATTGAAATATGTTTGTAGTCAATTTTTTTTTCGTCAAACATACCTTTCTAGTGAGCTATCATGAGTGCCAAATAGAGATCATATGCCAAAGTAACAACCGTGGGAAGTTGACATTCCAACTTTTGAGAAATAAAAAGGGTTGCAACTAAGATAATTTCTCTTCAATTTCATAACTGCTTGTGATGTATTTTTTATTTTCTTGACTATTATATTTTTCTATTATTATTATGTTGTTTTTATCATCAAACAACTACCAAAACAAGAAAACCAACAATACACAAGAACATAAGATGTAGGCTACAAACTAGGGTCAAAACATCTCAACTTGAGTGCCACAAATCTCTTCTATTCTCATAGATTATTCAAATGGTGAATTCCAAGACCTCTAGAACAAGAAAAATACCCTTCCATGACCAATTCATACCTTCTTGATGATGTGCTTCCTCTATCCAAGCCAAGCCCAGCCAAATCTCTTCCAGCTACACAACTTCGACCCCCAACTACAGAACTTCAGCCTCCACTACAAGGCTGAAATACCTGACACTTGCAACAATTACCGCTTCCACACATGTGATTAATTTCTAGGCTTCCAGAGCTTCCTTTAATCTTCACTTGGGTTCTTCCTTCTTCTAGTATTGTAGGTGATCTAATAGGCCTTCCTTCAACCTTCTTTTTTCAATTTCCTCAACTTCGAACTTGCAGCATCAAAACCCTAGCCTTCCTCCTTCACACGTGAGAGAGAGAGAGAGAAATAACCCAAAATTTTTTCCTTCATCCTTATTCCTTCTATGCTAGCCTTCTTCTTCTTCTCCTTTGTTTAGATGATGGGCACTATTAATCTCGGTAGTCTTCTATCAACAAAATTTTAGGTGTATACCATACCTCCATAGGCTCAAACAATCCCATACCTACCTATCCCAAACACATAACATAACACATGTGCCCAAACAATCCTACTTGTCTGTCCCAAACACAAAATAACACCTGGGTCCATATATATATATATATATATATATATATATAGATATCCACTACTGGGTGCTTGCTGGGTTTGTAAAATGATGTAGTGTGTGGAAGTTGAAGAGAAGAGAAGACAAGACAAGGCATTGGGTGCTTGTAGGGTTTGGCAACTGATCTAGTCAGTGTATGAGGTCAAAATGAGGTCAAAGTGAAGAGAAGGCAGTGAGTTATTGTTGTGGTTTGAAAATCGATCCAGTGTGTATATGAGAAGAAAGAAAAGTGCCACTGGATGCTTGTTGGGTTTGACAACTGATCCAAAGTGTGTAAAGAAAGAAACGAAAGTAAAGAACCACTTAAAGATAAGTATTCTCATTTCATTGCTTTCATGAATTCTAAATTATGAATGTAATTTGATTCTTTCATTTATGATGATGTGATCTATGAACTAATTTGCTTTGTTGTGATATGAAGCAAGATGAAAATTTGTTAAAGTTCACTTCATTGATAAATTTTTAATGAGGTGTTATCACTCAAATGTCTTCCCTAGAAGTTATCAAAGAAGGAATAGTCCAACGTAACCACAAAACTAATCTTTTAGACTCGGGTTCTAGCCAACCTAAGTCCAAAGAGGGCTCTCTCTTTATAACTTAACTTTGTTTTGAGTAGGATATCAGGCTAGTTCTTAGTGCTCATGATGTTTTGGTTTTGATTGTGTGGTGGAATTAAGAAAGCAGATGGGCAGAACAAGTATTCAGGCCATTGGGCAATGGAGTCAATCAAAGAGTGGCTTAACTGGATCTGATCAATTACTAAAGGAGGAGTTCACAGGGCACGCTAGCAAAGCAAAAACAAAAATCTACAGGTTCAAATGGATGAGGTAGTCCTAACCAGGGTAAAAGGGCAATGAAGAATCCTTAAACCAGGATCAAGATGAAGAAAAGAAGGAGATCAGTAGCAAAGGGAAACTAAGAATCCTTTACTATGGACCTAAGAGGGAAAACTACAGAAGTAAGGGAGCAATTAAGAATTCCCAGACCAAGATAGTTTAGTAAAAACCAATGAGAAAGTAAACATTCAAAACAGAGAGCATTAAAGCTAATTCTGAGATATCATTCCTTGTTTACTATTCATATTGCATAGAGAAAACATGTGAATACTTATAACATGACGAGAAAACAATAATTAAACATGAAGAGATAATAATTATTTGGTTCCAACCATGCACAAGAATCCAGTGAAATGTCTATAGCTTTATTTCATGACCCAACAAAAAGTAGTCCAGTCTTGAATACAATAGCTCCTTAGCTCGATATAAAATGTCTACAGAAATGTATTTTAGTCCACCCTAATTACTTCAAAATATGAAGTATTTGTACAAAAAATGTTACGAAATATCTCATAACAATATGAGAATTATTCTAGGAAACCATAAATATCTTCAGCACGAAGATAGAGACAGATGGAGAACTGCTTTCTTGATGTCCCTTTTATTGTGAGTGTGCTAGCTGTTGTAATTCGAATTTGGCTCTTTCAGTTTCTTTATAGTTGTGTGGTGGAATCACTTTCTATCTTCAATCTACTGATACTCTTTACCTTCTACACTTTGACTTTGTTTCATCTGTTTTACCTGGTTGTCTTATATATTTACTGTAGTAACTTTATAGTAAATCAGTTAATTTCATCCACCATTCACCTTCAGGTAATTTCATCCTTAGCATTTTTCTATATATCTCATCAGCCTTGGTGTACTTGGCAAAATTTGGCTTGGTGGCGAACATGTGTTTTATCTCATGCTCTATATAAAATAGATTTTCCAAACTATCATATAATACCTTTCCAGTGGGCGGAGCTTTTACCCCTGAAGTACTAGCTTGGCTGCTAGCCAACTTGTTCAGTCTTTCAATGTAATCTTCCTGGGTCATTAGCTTGTCATGGATTACCATAGGACTGGGAAGCCCTTTTTCCCTTAAAATACCATACTTTGTCATAAATCTGTCAATATTAGCTTGGATGCTTTGGCATCTTTTCTCAAGATTTAGCATAAGGTTCCTTTTGGTGAGAATATTCTTAATTTCTATAATGGTCTCAGTTCTATCTTCTATGCCCAGTTCATCTAGCTGATACCTGTTTTTACTGTTCAAAAGTTCTATCAATCGGTTGACCTCTTCAGGTTTATCTCCCAGCTCTTCTCTTGTTTTATGAATTGCTTCGGTGGCCACTTTCACCGGTTCAGTTTGCTCAAAAATTACTTGAATAGATGGCCAAACATCATTGACAAAGTCAATGATGTTGGCCCAAAGCATTTCTCTTATATCTCCTAGTGGCTTTTGCAATGTCAAGTCCTTTTCAAGGACTTTTATCCTTTCTCCCATTCTTTGATTCTTCTGAGCTTCTTCCTTCTATTGTATCTGTGCAAGTTTGCAATCAGTCTCCAAACTTGACACTTTTTCTCTAGGCTTCTTAAGCTTAGTAGCCTGAATGGTCATTTCCTCCATGGCTTTTACCAATTCAGCTGTCTTTTCTATGGATGCCCCTGCACTTGTAGATGTACCTGTGACTGGCATAGTTGTAGCTGGTGGAACTGTTGGTGCTAAAGAAGTAGCCAATGTGGAGGGTACTGTTGTAGAGATTGCAGGAATAACAATCTGAGGAGTGGTGGCCAACTCACTCTGTTTAGACTGAATCAAGTTATCTAGCTCTTTCTCTGTCTCTTTTAGTTGATCGTTCAGCTTAAGAACTAAGTCTATAAGCTCTTCCTCCTTCTGATTTTCCAATACTTCAGCTATTTGTGGATGATGTACAGGAGGAATTTTAAGCTGTTTTTTCAATGCAGCTATATCATCATTTTTCTTTATAATTAGCTTTTATGTAGCCTTTACATCCTTGGGATCATGTCCCATCTCTATGATTAAGTCCTCCAAGTAATTTATCCTGGTATCCTTGGCCTAGGAAGAGGGCTTCTCTAACCGGAATTGCGTTGATATATTATTCAGCGAATTTTGGAGTTGGTGTGCAGTGATGGCCTTGCTAGTCAATGTAGAATAGACCATTTCCTCGGTTTGTGTGTAATTCTATTTGGTCGATAGGATGAATATCCTTCACCAACACTTCAAAATATGTCTTCAAATAATCTGATATAGATCGGGGTTGTTGTGTTGTAGGCTTCACGAAAGTCATTTGCATTCTACCTTCTTTTACATCAAAGGCTGACATTAGCCTTGTTTGATTAGCAGGAGCCAGTTTAAGGTATTGCACATAACTTTGGGCCTTCAAATTTTCCTTTCTAGCCTTTATTTCTTTATATTTCTCTCTGATGTCCTGGTTTTGCCCTGTTGGACCCCTAAAGGAGGATACTTCCATGCTCTATTGTCTCTCCGGCATTTGAGCCTGTGAAGTGGAAGGTTCTTGTGTAACTCCAGAGGGAGTGGTCTACCTGCTTTCTGCTCTTTTTGTACCTGTAGTTCCAGTTGTTTCCTCTGTAGACTCCTATTCTGAAAATGGATTCAACCTTTGCCTTTTAACATAAATATGTGCAACAGGTCTGCTAGAAGGACTGGCCTCCTCTCTATTTATTTTGGGATTCTTATCCTCATTTAGAGGAGTCTGTACAATAGGAGGATTACTCATGATGTGTTATGGCTAAGCCAGCTCATCTAATATATATGGTTGTTCAGATTCCTCTTGCTCTTGAAGTCCTTCTTTTGGATTCCTATGTCTCCCTTTGGGATTGGGATTCTTCTGGCACTTATACAGAGGAATATTCATCAATTCTTCTTTTTAAATCAATCAACACATTATTGACAACAATTTCTGTGTTATCCCTGTCTACTAGAGTGTTCTCCACCCATTCCAGTTGATTTGCATATTGTTCTATTTGAGGAATTCGGTGGTGGATGTAGGGAGACAATTTGTTTTTCTGTCTTCTATTACAGATGACATCAAAGGGGTCATATCTACAAATGAAACTTTGTTTGAGTTTGAGCCCTTAAAGAATTTCCTCTGCAACTCTTCCAACTTCTCCATTGTTACACACAAAGGGGCCTAGCTCGTCTTTTATTCAGAGTTGTGCCTTTTTCTTGGCCTTCACAAAATGTACCTCATCAGAGTTGATTATTTCCCTATAGTACTCTAGAGCAAATAATCTCATTGGGAGGTATATTAGCAATTTGTAAGGTGCCAATTCGCAGCCATAGATTTTGATTTCAATGTGATTTTGGTACAAGTACCAATCTCCCACTTTGTACTGTTTGGATAGCTGTAGGACCCTCTTGATATTTGCATTGATTCTTGGAGGAGGACTTCCTATTAGCATGGTTGCTACTGGATGCACAAATAGATCTATAAAATCTATATAGGAGTATGGAGATTCATATTTGTGGATTAAAGGGGTCCAGAAGACTATTGATCTAGGATTGCCTCTGGTGTCAAGCTTCTAAATAGTGAAGGGAAATTTGTCAGATTGATAATATAGAAAGAGATGATACACCACTGATGAGTATTTGAATACTCTCCCATTTTTCAATCTCATGAACTGATCATGCATTTTGTCTTAGATGAATTTTGCATAGTCAAACATGATGGCAGGGGGCCGCCCAGGAGTGAAAATGAACATGTAGGCAAGAATAATCTCATCTACATATTCACTAGTAGTATAGCCTAGAATACTAGATATCATTGATATGATATCTTTGCCAAGCTGAGAAACAAAGGATGACATGTAAGGAGGTGGATCCTTTGGTATGTGTTTTTATTCTACAATGAAATTCTGGAGTATTTGAGCAATCTTGGAAGGGGGAGTTTAGGGAATCTATCAAGCAAGTCTCCAATAGAAAGGGGAGTAAAATTTTGACCAGGTTGCAGCTGCAACATTTCATTTATGGACTCAGCGGTGATGGTGAAAAATACTATCTCGTCGGGGGACATCACCGCTCTTAAGGTGGGATTGTAGATCACATGACAATAGTGAACAATTTTAGGGAAGATATGGACGCTGGGGAATTGGTACTTTGGCAGGTTTGATTCCCAAAAACCTATTCTGTCTGAATGGTTCAAGTAATGGTCTCTGTACCTGCAGCACAATTTCAATGGGGATTCTTCAACAGAGACGTATTTAATTTGAAAGTCTTTGTTTGCTGACGGAAGATGGTTTAAATCCCTGTGGGGAGTAGAAATGGGTAGAAAATTCAGCGCACCTTGCACAGTCATCTTTGGTTCTTATGGATTCAAGGATGAGAGCAAAGGGTTTTCTATAAAACTGGGGGCCAATTGGTTTAGTTCGGAATGGTTTGGAGTTGCAAGGCACTTCTTTTACCGAATTACTTAATAGCTTATAGCAATTGAGTAAAGGTTTGGGAATTAAACAGGGTTTCTCGGTGAATTTGGGTAAATACCTGGTTTCAGCTCTGAACAAATTGATGGGTGACTGTGCACAGTTTGTAGGAAGCACACACGACTGAAGGATGGTCTAGAAGTTCAGCAGCTTTAGTAGGTTGGTAGTTGGACGTGGGTTGACGATCGCACGTACTATGGTGCTTGCATGGAGGTCTGAGCGGTCTTTTTCACGATAAAACTAAAAACAATGAGTTTTTTGGTTTTATTCTCCAAGTCAATTGTTTTGGTGGGTACAAGGGGACAGGTACATTCAGAGTTAAGTTGGGGATGAGACGTTTTGTCATCTAGCGAAAGGTGGTAAATGGTTTATTTCACACAGCTTTTGGGCTCGAGCAGTTTTGGGGGAAAGCCGCCTGATGCCATTCATTGGGCGCCACATAGCAGCGGAGGGAATAGTGAAACCACCCATATCGGGCGGGTAAAGGTCAGCCTTCGGAGGGGGCTTGATATGATCGTTAACTGTCGGATCAAATGGGACCTGATCGTACGGTGATCGAGACAGGTATTTGATATAAGGTTTAATGGAGGGGCCTAGTGGGGTTTTAAATGTGGTTGGGTTTAATTAATGATGGATTATGGAAAATTAAGGGCATCGAGGGTGATTTTATTGGCAGGGTCGATTATTAATTAATTGTTGATCGGTTAATTAATCTCTTTTATTAGACGGAGGGTTTTGGTTGTTAATTAGCCATTGATCGACTAATTAACCCTTTTAATCATTCACGATACTAATAAATTTTATATCTCAAACTTCGGGACGGGATATTTAATATTAAAGGGATTTCTTAAATACATAAGGGGAAAGGGTTATTTTTCGGGAGTTAATATATAAAGTTAAAGTTAATATGAATTGAAAGGGGAAAATAACTTAGCGCCAAGTCAAATGTGTATTTATAATTTATTTGCTCTTTATAAACACATTATAACCTAGGCTTAGTGTTGTTTTTGTGGGTTTCTTCGGAAAAGGGGTTTTTATGGGGGTAATGGCTTTTCCTTGGAAAAAATAGTGTTTAAACCTTAGAAAAAGGGGTTTCGTCATGTAAAATGATTTTTCCTTAGGAAAAAGGATTTTTTGGGGAATGTGAGTGAATTTGAGGGGGTGAATGCTTATGAGGGGACTTTTAGTACTTAAGACGTATAAGTCATTGGGCTGAGGGTCCGGTCCCTCCAGAAGTTAGAGAAATGCTCTGAGCCCCTTTAACTTAAGATTCTATGTACTTTAAGACTCTCTTTGGAAATTAGTTGAGTGAAAAATGTAATGAATGAGGGAGGTTAATCAATTGACTTTGTATACTTTGGTAAATGCTCAATATACATCCATACTTGGAACTTTGATGATGAAGGTAAATGATATGATCTTATCTAATCAATCATCATAATTCTAAAACCATTCAACTACTTACCCATCTACTCATCCTACCATTTTTTCTTCTCTTTATTAGGGTGCACTTAAGCTGGCAAACCCTTTATCAAAACTTTTTCTTTTATTTTACAAAAGTAATCTATCTAAATTTAACCTTATTACATTCAAGGGCTCAGATTAAACAGTTGAGCTCCTTTTATTTATTCTACCTAATCTAATTATCTACCAAGGTTAAACAGTTTGGTCAGATTTCATTCTCTATCTCTAAGCATAAAATTGAAAACATGGCATAGCCAAGTTTAAACATTTTGACTATCCATGGATTGTGGCAAAGGTAACAAGCTGCACACAATCTTTTATTCTACATCAAAAGTAAATAGTAGTGGAATTTTGTCTTGCACGCTTTCATGGTCTTTTTCTTTCTTGGCGTTCATTTTTTCATCTTTTTTTACCTTTTAATTCTTTTTTTCCTTTTTTCTTTAAGGACATACCCTCTTTACATTTTTTAATTTTTTTTGAGTTGTTGAATATTGAAAACATTTGCAGAAAGCAAATGTATGTACATAATACAGATTTGACCTCAGCTATTCAAAAATTATGACTCTTATTGGTATAGGAACCTAACAGTGGCTCCACTTGGGGATGGCATTTCCTAGTGAAATGTCAAGAACTAGTAGATCAATGGCCTTTTGAATTACTGAGATTTTACTCTGCAACTTTTCCCTTTTACTCTGCTGCTTTATTGATATTTATGACAGTAAAACTTTTGAAGCTTACGGCCTTCTCTTCAGGCTTCAACTCCAAAATTACCATCCAATCAACACTAAACTTTTTGAAGGATGATATATGTACAAGTGATTAGTGAAATCAATGACTAAGATCTATATAGTGCTTAAGAATTCAACCATTAACTGGTCCTCCTACTTCTGCACCATCCAATTCTTTGAGGAAAAAAGCATTATTACCCCTGAAAGCATAAATGATGTAAGGGCCTTTCCATAGGAAGTCAAACTTCCCATGTTTACCTTTATCCTCCCTTCTTGAGTACCATTTCAAAACTTTATCTCCTAGGTAGAAATCTTCTGCCTTGGTCCTTTTGTCAAAATATTTTTTGATTCTCTCCTGCACAACTTGGGATCTGATATACACTTCTTCCCTAGTCTACTGTAAGTGAATTGTTTAGTTGATCCTCCTTTGAATATCGTTTGGCTCAATCTGTGCTTCTTGGAGAAATTTCATCACTGGTCTTCCCAAGGAAGATGGGAAAACAACCTCCATTCCTTAGACTAGCTAATAAGGACTAGTGCCGATGGATTTCTTTGTGGTCAGCCTATCTGCCCATAAGGCATTTACTAGCTTCTTGTTCCAGGTTTTCCTGTTATCTTCCAACAATGTTTTGATGATATTCACTAAGCTCTTGTTGGAAGACTTTGCTAGTCCGTTTCCTTGGGGTAGCAGGCTGTGGAGTGACCTAGGGTTATATGATATTATTGCAGAAATCAATTAACCTCTTTGATTTAAAATTTGGTGCGTTGTCTATGATGATTTTGGTTGGACAACCGAATTTGGATAGAATGTTGGCCTCAAGGAAACCTATTATGACAGTATCAGTAGCTTGTCTTGAGGGTATGGCTTCTATCCACTTTGTAAAATAATCTGTGGCAGTCAAGATCCATCTATGTTGGGCAGAGGAAGGGGGATGAATTTCACCAATGAAGTTAAGACCCCACAGTTGAAATGGTGTTTCCATAGATATTGGTTTCAAAGGTAATGGTAATAGTTTTCTTTTTCCTTCAAAAATCTGACATTTGTGACATGAGGTTACAAATTTCTTTACATCAGAAAACAGAGTGGGCTAGTAAAAACCAGCTCTTAAGATCTTATCAACTGTGTTCTTCCAGTAAAGATGTCCCCCACAGTCACCTGCATGAAACTCCTGTAATATTTTGTCAGATTCTTCCTTTAACAAACAATTTAGAAGGATGCCTTCATGATTTTTCCAAAATAAAGCATTGTCAATTATGCAAAACTTCAAAGCTTTCATTTTTAAGAAACTACTTTTAGTCTTGGATAACTTTGGAGGAGCTTGAAGATTTTGTAGAACGTATATAATGTCAGCATACCATGGTGAGCTAGTAAAGGCCCGTCTGATCTATGGAGTCGCCATCTCCTCTTCGTTATCCAATTCTGCAATGAAATTTATGTCTAGGGCCTCACAGTTTGATTCAGCCATGAGCTTGGCTAAACCTTGGCCTTTGATCAATTTTGTAGGCTTAATTTCTAAGTCATATTCTAATACGGTATCTATCCACTTCCCTCTCTTTCCATCTGTTCCATCCTGTGTTAGGATGTCTTTGACTACAACATTGGGAACATAAGCTACAATATGGGAATACAAGATATACACTATGAAATCTTTAATGGCTTTGACTAGAGAAAAAGCTTGCTTTTCCATTATATTATACTTTAAAGGTGCATCTCTCAGGGCTTTACTAAAGAAGTCTATTGGTTGTTCAAAACCCTGATCATTTTTCTGCAGTAGGACTGCAGCAATCATATGTTCTGATGAAAAGGAAAATATGATGAAATCCCTATCAAACATTGGACTAATGAGAAATGGTGTTTGTGTTAAGGCTAGCTTTATATCTTTAAAATACCTCTTATCCTATACAATCCATTTAATAGTCGAATCTTTCTTTAACATGTTGTTTAATAATCTAATTAGCTCAGCTAAGTTAGAGATAAATCTTCTCAACAAATTTATTTTACCTAAAAATGCTTGTAGTTCTTTGATGTTCCTAGGATGTTGTATCTATAAAATGGCTTCAGTTCTTGTTGGGTCGATCTAGATACCATATTTGGAGATAATATGGCCTAGTAATTTTCCCTCTTCCAACCCAAATGAAGATTTTTAGGATTCAGAGAAATTCCATACTTCCTACACTTGGTGAAGACCTGCCTGAGATGATCCAGGTGTTACTAATATGATTTAGAGAATACCGTGATATCATCTAGGTATATTACCAGGAAGTCATGGATTTCCTTAGCAAAGGCTATGTCCATTGCTCTTTGAAAGGTAGCCCCTGCATTTTTTAACCCAAAAGGCATTTTCACATACATGAAAGTGCCCCATGGAGTAGTGAATGCAATTTTTGCCTGATCATCTAGGTGGACTAAAATATGGTTATAACCGGAAAACCCATCTAGCAGTGAGATTCTGGTTGAACCTATTACCCTCCGTAATATGTGATCCATTTTAGGAAGAGGGTAGTTATCCTTAAGTGAAACTTTATTCAAATTCCTAAGGTCAACACATAGTCTTATTTCGCCAGTTTTCTTTCTTGTGGGTACCGAATTAGAAACCCAATCTGAGAATCTAATTGGTGCAATAATTTTGGCCTTGTACATTCTTTTGATCTCCTTTTCAATAGAAGGAAATAGAATGGGGTTAATCCTTCTAAGCTTCTGTCTAAAAGGCTTTTGGTTTTCTTTTAAGGGAATGGTGTGTTGTATTATGCTAGTATCATAGGACTTAAGGTCCTCATAATTCCAAGCAAAAACATCTTAGAATTTCTTTAATAGTTCTATGTATTTCACTTTTTTATTAGGAGGTAAAGACTTTGAAAGTTTTATCTTTTTGGGATCTTCTTCAGAGCCTATGTTACACTCCTCAATATATGATTTTAAGGGTTCCATTTTCAACTTTTTAGGGACATCATTTGAATCAAACAAGTCCTCCAAAGGAATTAATCCTTTGGGCAAAAAATTATCTTTAAGATTGATGACTTCTGATTCTTCATCGATTGCTTCATCAATTTCAATTTGTTTTAGGTTTCGAATATCTGATTTTGTAAACTTTGTGGGATGGAATCTATCTATCCTTTCATCTCCTACTTTCTTAATTTCTACTTTATTAGTGTAATCAAACTCTAATTTCATGTCTGTGTCAATGTTGCTATTTACAAATTCATCATCTAAAGTTAGGAAATTGTTAATTTGTTGGTCATTTGTGAATACTTGCCAATGCCTAACCTCATTAGTGTACTAATGGTTAGGCTGAAATGGCAACTTGCAAGTAATAGCAAACATAGCTAAGCTTTGAGCTTGCATATTGTGTTTTCTTGGAATAATAGCAAGCTTGGTTTCTAAAAAGGTATTTAATATTTCTACAACTGTTCCTCTATAAAATCCTAACCTAGGATCCCTAGTCATATAAACAGTGTTAATTTGTTTTATTACCAACTCAAAATCTCCCATAATAGAGACTCTTATGGCTCCTAACCTTTTGACCAATTTGAGACCTGACAGAAGTGCTTCATACTCGGCCATGTTGTTCGTACATTTAAAGTTTAATCTATAGGCATGACCCTCTGAATGATCATTTTCTAAGTTGTAAATCCATACTCCTACTTCTGCACCTAATTTGTTTATTGATCCATCGAATTCAAGATGCCATAGAAGTTCATGTTCATAATTCTTACTGTCTGGGGGTACAAAATCTTCTTTGACTAAGATATCTAGGTCATCTTTATTATCTAAAGTCTCTTGAATTTGGATACTTTGATTGTCTTCTGTTGCTGAAATTTCTTTTGGTTCTGCAATAATGCTGTCTGAAGTGTCTTCTTGGTGTGATTCAGCATTGTAAAGAATGAAAGAATCAATATCAGAATGCATTGAATATATAGGAAAGTTTTGAGGTCTCTCCTGGGTACTCACTACATACTTCATCAGAGTCTCTCTATACATTTTTTTAGGATGTCCAAAGAATAATATGGTAGCATACGACATGTCAAGTTGCCAAGATCCCTGGAGTTTGGCACCCCACGATCTAAACAACAGCATGCCATATTTAGGTGGTATATTAGCAACAACTATGTCCATAAGAATGGTCTTAGCAGGGCACTGCACTAGGAAAACACACAGGTCTTTTATAAGTCCTAGGCACTTAACTTGGCTTGAATCAAATGAAAAGAGGTCCTTATAAGGTCTAGTGATATCCAAGTTTAACTTCTCCATAACAGATTTAGGCATAAGATTGTGTGAAGCCCCAGAGTCTAGCATGGCATTATGTAGGATTTTATCGTGGACGTTAAGGCTAATGTAGAAGGGTGGTATCCCTCCTTCCACTGGTTTTCCATTAATATCAAGACCGAAAATTAACTCAGGTTGATCATCAAATAAGTTAACAGAGTCTTCATTCTCAACAAAGTTTAAAGACTTACTTATTTGAGATCTGTAAGTTTCATGTTTAACCAGTTCTGTTAAAGGAACCGAGATTTTTTAGTTTTGCCACCTTTGCTCCCAGATTAAAAGGCAAAGGGAATTTTCCTGTTTGAACATTTGAATTCTTAGCAACAGGGTTTGGAGTAGCTTGTTCTTCTTTTTCAGTGTTTGGAGTCTTAATAATTGGATTTTCTAATATAATCTCTGGAGAGCATTCCACTGTTTCCTTGAGGGGAACAGAAGTGGAAGGTTGCTCGTTAGAGGGTTGGTCATCGGTTACATCTTCAATGGTGGGACTGGGAGGATTTTGATTTGATCTAGAAAGGATTTGTAGAGTTTTTGTAACTGGAGCAGCTTTCACTTTCCTAGGCTGATTAGGTACTAATTCTTGTTTTGGTCTGGAACATTAGTGTTCTTTTTGCTCCTCAAATTGTACTGTTTATGCACTTCGAAGATAGCAGAGTCATACCATTGCTTGTAGTCGAAAAATCTCCAGTTTGGGTCTGTAACTGCTGAAGCATGTATAATTCTTGGTCATCCTGAGTTAGAAAGATCGTTTCCTCATCATCTAACCCCATTAAGTTAATTTGATTGTTTAGCTCAGGGTCTTCTTGATGGAAATTTTCAGCATAGTTCTCTTGGAAAGGAGGTCTAATGTTCTGGTCAAGCCCATTTTTACTAGTATTTTGGTTCTGGTTTTTCCTGAAGTTTGGATTCCTTATTGGAGGTGCCTGTTGGTTATCCTAGTGAGGTTTCCTTTCAATGACTTCTATCCTATCCATCATTCTTTCCATTCCTTTGGCTAAAGCATCCATTGTTTTATCAAAGGGTGAGGTTTCATCTTTCAAGGGTGCTCTTCTTTTGTTTCTAACCTTGGCTATTTTGGCTAGCAGATTATCTTCTACACTAATTGCTACATTTTGCATATCTTCTAGGGTTGGGGGATTCCTTTCTCTCAGTTGGAAGGCCATATCAGTGTCAAACCCATCTTGAAACTTTATCAGGGCTAAGCCAAGTGGAGGTCTAAGGTCAAGTGGCATTGCGTTATACACATTGTTAAACCTAGTACAATAGTCCTGAACGGTTTCTTTTGGTCCCCTCTTGAGGTTTTCATATTCAGAAAGAATTTGAAGAGGATTCTTTTTCTTTTCCCACCTATGTAAAAATTGTTGGTAAAAAACTTCTAAACTATCTATACTATTATCGGGAAGAGATCTAAACCAAGTTCTCACTTCTTTAGATAGAGTTTGGGCAAAAATTCTCATTTGGACATCTCCTATGTCAATTTCACGCAGTTCAAAATAATCTGGCATTTTTCTTGTGTGTTGTTGTGTTGTGTAAGATCTAGTGCCATCAAATAGTACAATTTTACTCTGATAGTCTGGTGGCAAGACACCTTGAGGAGCAGGCATCACAAGAGGGGCATATCTGAGTGCCATAGCTCTAAGTTGGATAGGATTGAGAACAAGAGTTAGGGTAACAGGGGGATTTGGGGTAACAGGGATAATGGGTATTTGATGGATAGTGATAGGATGATGGGGAAACAAAGGTATGAACGGAGATGAGGGATGAACTTTAGAAGTGTGAGGAAATGAGGGTGAACTAAAAGAAGTTGAAGTTGTTTCAGAAAGTTCAAGGATCCTATCAGTTGTAAGGGATGACTAAGGAGAATTCAGAAGGTATTGATCAATTAACAAGTTTTCCTTTTGGACTTCAAGTTCTGCTATAAATTCTGGATCTAGAATTGTGTCCTCAAGTTCACTCTCAGACTTGGTTCTAAATAGGGAATGATCAAAATACTCGTCAAAAGGGAGGTCTTCTATGAATAACCACTCACTAGGGCGGGAATTGGATCTAAATAAAGGTCTTGGGCTTACTGAACTTTCTTGTCTTCTGATTATTCTCGAAATAAGGTTGGGATTGTCAAATACAAGGGGAGGATTTGGATTAGGGTTGGCCTTTAAATAGTGAGTTCTCTTTGAAGCCATATTTCCAAATTTTTTAATTATTTTCTTTTTTATGAATTTTTGTGAAATAACTTCTCATAAACCCTTTAAGAGGCTTAAAAATAAAAATTTGAATTTCTCAAAGGTTTATTAAGATTGGGGGCTTGAGTCCCTAGTATGGTCGCCACTATGTTATCACTCCAATGTCTTCCCTAGAAGTTATCAAAGAAGGAATAGTCTAAGTTAACCACAAACCTAATCTTTTAGACTCGGTTTCTAGCCAACCTAAGTCTAGAGAGGGCTCTCTCTTTATAATTTAACTTTGTTTTAGGTAGGATATCAGGCTAGTTCTTAGTGCTCATGATGTTTTGGTTTTGATTGTGTGGTGGAATTAAGAAAAAAGATGGGCAGAACAAGTATTCAAGCCATTGGGCAATGGAGTCAATCAAAGAGTGGCTTAACTGGATCTGATCAATTACTAAAGGAGGAGTTCACAGGGCAGGCTAGCACAGAAAAAATCTGTAGGTTCAAATGGATGAGGTAATCCTAACCAAGGTAAAAGGGCAATGAAGAATCCTTAAACCGGGATCAAGATGAAGAAAAGAAGGAGATCAGTAGCAAAGGGAAACTAAGAATCTTTTACCATGGACATAAGGGGGGAAACTATGGAAGTAAGGGAGCAATTAAGAATTCCCAGACAAAAGGTAGTTTAGTAGAAAAAAAATGAGAAAGTAAACAGTCAAAACAGAAAGCATTAAAGCTAATTCTGAGATATCATTCCTTGTTTACTATTCAGATTTCATAGAGAAAACATGTGAATACTTATAACATGACGAGAAAACAATAATTAAACATGAAGTGATAATACTTATTTGGTTCCAACTGTGCACAAGAATCTAATGAAATGTCTTTAGCTTTATTTCATGACCCAACAAAAACCATTCCAGTCTTGAATACAATAGCTCCTTAGCTCGATATAAAATGTTTACAGAAATGTATTTTAATCCACCCTAATTACTTAAAAATATGAAGTATTTATACAAAAAATGTTACAAAATTTCTCATAACAATATGAGAATTATTCTAGGAAACCAAAAATATCTTCAGCACGAAGATAGAGACAGATGGAGAACTGCCTTCTTGTTGTCCCTTTTATTGTGAATGTGCTGGCTATTGTAATTCGAATTTGGCTCTTTCAGTTGCTTTATAGTTGTGTGCTGGAATCCCTTTCTATCTTCAATCTAATGATACTCTTTACCTGCTACACTTTGACTCTGTTTCATCTGTTTTACCTGGTTGTCTTATAGATTTACTGTAGTAACTTTATAGTAAATCAGTTAATTTCATCAACCATTCACCTTCGGGTAATTTCATCCTTATAATTTTTCTATATATCTCATCAGCTACGGTGTACTTGGAAAAATTTGGCTTGGTGGAGAACAAGTGCTTTATCTCATGCTCTATAAAAAACAGATTTTCGAAACTATCATATAATACCTTTCCAGTGGGCAGAACTTAACCCCTGAAGTACTAGCTTGGCTGTTGGCCAACTTGTTTAGTATTTCAATGTAATCTTCCTGGGTCATTAGCTTGTCATGGATTACCATCAGACTGGGAAGTCCTTTTTCCCTTAAAACACCATACTTTGTCATAAATCTGTCAATATCAGCTTGGATGCTTTGGCATCTTTTCTTAAGATTTAGCATAAGGTTCCTTTTGGTGAGAATCTTCTTAATTTCTATAATGGTCCCAGTTCTATCTTCTATGTCCAGTTCATCTAGCTGATACCTGTTTTTACTATTCAAAAGTTCTATCAATTGGTTGGCCTCTTCAAGTTTATCTCCCAACCCTTGTCTTATTTTATGAATTGCTTCGATGGCCACTTTCACCAGTTCAGTTTGCTCAAAAATTACTTGAATAGATGGCCAAACATCATTGACAGAGTCAATGATGTTGGCCCAGAGCATTTCTTTCATATCTCCTAGTGGCTTTTGCAATGTCAAGTCCTTTTCAAGGACTTTTATCCTTTCTCCCATTCTTTGATTCTTCTGAACTTCTTCCTTCTGTTGTATCTGTGCAAGTTTGCAATCAATATCTAAACTTGACACTTTTTCTCTAAGCTTCTTAAGCTTAGTAGCCTGGATGGTCATTTCCTCCACGACTTTTACCAATTCAATTGTCTTTTCTATGGATGTCCCTGCACTTGTAGATGTACCTGTGACTAGCATAGCTGTAGCTGGTGGAACTATTGGTCCTAAGGAAGCAGCCAATGTGGAGGGTGTTGTTGTAGAGACTGTAGGAATAACAGTTTGAGGAGTGGTGGCCAACTCACTATGTTTAGACTGAATCAAGTTATCCAGCTCTTTCTCTGTCTCTTTTAGTCGATCGTTCAACTTAAGAACTAAGTCTATAAGCTCTTCCTCCTTCCGAGTTTCTAATACTTCAATTGTTTGTGGATTATGTAGAGGAAGAATTTTAAGTTGTTTTTTCAATGCAGCTATATCATCATTTTTCTTTTTAATTAGTTTTTATGCAACCTTTACATCCTTGGGATCATGTCCCATCTCTATGATTAAGTCATCCAAGGACTTTATCCTGGTATCCTTGGCCTGGGAAGAGACCTTCTCTAACTGGAATTGCATTGATATATTATTCAACGAATTTTGGAGTTGGTGTGAAGTGATGGCCTTGCTAGTCAATGTAGAATAGACCATTTCCCCGGTCCGTTTGTGTAATTCTATTTGGTCTATAGGATGAATATCCTTCGCCAACACTTCAAAATCTGTCTTCAAATAATCTGATATAGATCAGGGCTATTGTGTTGTAGGCTTCATGAAAGTCATTTGTATTCTACCTTCTTTTACATCAAAGGCTGACATTAGCCTTGTTTGATTAGTAGGAGCCTATTTAAGGTATTGCGCATAACTTTGGGCCTTCAAGTTTTCATTTCTAGCCTTTATTTCTTTATATTTCTCTCTTATGTCCTAGTTCTAACCTATTGGAGCCCTAAAGGAGGATACTTCCACGCTTTGTTGTCTCTCCAGCATTTGAGCCTGTGAAGTGGAAGGTTCTTATGTACCTCCAGAGGGAGTGGTCTGCCTGCTTTCTGCTCTTTCTGTACCTGTAGTTCCAGCTGTTTCCTCTATATACTCCTATTCTGAAAATGGATTCAACCTTTTCCTTTTAACATAAGTCTGTGCAACAGCTCTGCTAAAAGGAGTGGCCTCCTCTCTATTTCTTTTGGGATTCTTATCCTCATTAAGAGGAGTTTGTACAATAGGAGGATTACTCATGATGTGTTCTGGTTGAGCCAGCGCCTCTGATATATCTGGTTGTTCAGATTCCTCTTGCTCTTGTATTCCTTCTTCTGGTAGCTGCTCACTGTGTTCCTATGGCTCCCTTTGGGATTGGGCTTCTTCTGGCACCTGTACAAAGGAATCTTCATCAAGTCTTCTCTCTAAATCATTCAACACATTATTGATAGAAGTTTCTGTGCTATCCCTGTCTACTAGCGCGTTCTCCACCCATTCCATTTGATTTGCATATTGTTCTATTTGAGGAATTTGGTGGTGGATGTAGGGAGACAATTGTTTTTCCATCTTTTGTTACAGATGACATCAAATGGGTCATATCTCCATATGAAAATTTGTTTGAGTTTGAGCCCTTGAAGAATTTCCTCTGCAACTCTTCCAGCTTCTCTATTGTTACACACAAAGGGGCCTAGCTAGTCTTTTATTCGGAGTTGTGCCTTTTTCTTAGCCTTCACAAAATGTACCTCATCAGAGTTGATTATTTGCCTGTAGTACTCCAGAGAAAATAATCTCATTGGGAGGTATCTTGGCAATTTGTAAGGTGCCAATTCACAGCCATAGATTCTAATTTCAGTGTGATTTTGGTACAAGTACCAATCTCCCACTTTGTACTATTTAGATAGCTGTAGGACCCTCCTGATATCTGCACTGATTCTTGGAGGAGGACTTCCTATCAGCATGGTTGCTACTAGATGCAAAAATAAATCTATAACATTTGTATAGGAGTATGGAGACTCATATTTGTGGATTAAAGGGGTCCAGAAGACTACTGATCTAGGATTGCCTCTGGTGTCAAGCTTCTAAGTAGTGAAGGGAAATTTGTCAGATTGATAATATAGAAAGAGATGATACAACACTGATGAGTATTTGAATACTCTCTCATTTTCCAATCTCATGAATTGATCACGCATTTTGTCTAATATAAATTTTGCATAGTCAAACATGATGGCAGGGGGCTGCCCAGGAGTGAAAATGGACATGTAGGCAAGAATAATCTCATCTACATATTCACTAGTAGTATAGCCTAGAATACTAGATATCATTGATATGATGTCTTTGCCAAGCTGAGAAAAAAAGGATGACATGTAAGGAGGGGGGTCCTTTGGTATGTGTTTTTCTTCTACAATGAAAGTCTGGAGTATTTGAGCAATCTTGGAAAGGGGGAGTTTAGGGAATCTGTCAAGCAAGTCTCCAATAGAAAGGGGAGTAAGATTTTGACCAGGTTGCAACTGCATCATTTCATTTATGGACTCAGTGGTGATGGTGAAAAGTATTGTCTAGTCGAGGGACATCACCACTCTATAGGTGGGATTGTAGCTCGCATGACAATAGTGAACAATTTCAAGGAAGATATGGACGCTGGGGAATTGGTACTTTGGCAGGTTTGATTCCCAAAGACCTATTCTATCTGCATGGCTCAAGTACTGGTCTCTGTACCTGCAACACAATTTCAATGGGGATTCTTCAACATAGATGTCTTTAATTTGAAAGTCTTTGTCTGCTAACGGAAGATGGTCTAAATCCCTGTGGGGAGTAGAAATGGGTAGAACATTCAATGCAACTGGCGCAACCATCCTTGGTTCTTGTGGATTCAAGGATTAGGGCAAAGGGTTTTCTGTAAAATTGGGGGCCAATTGCTTTAGTTCGGAATGATTTGGAGTTGCAGGGCACTTGTTTTACTGAATTACTTAATAGCTTACAACAATTGAGTAAGGTTTGAGAATTAAATGAGGTTTCTCAATGAATTTAGGTAAATACCTAGTTTCGGCTCTGAACAGATTGATGGGTCACTGTGCACTGTTTATAGGAAGCGCACGCGACTGAAGGATGGTCTGGAAGTTCAGCAGCTTCAGTAGGTTGGAAGTTGGATGTGGGTTGACGATCACATGTACAATGGTGCTAGCATGGTGGTCTAAGTGGTCTTGTTCATGATGAAACTAAAAACAATGAGTTTTTTGTTTTATTCACAAAGTCAATTGTTTTGGCGGGTACACGGGGATAGGTACATTCGAAGTTAAGTGGGGGATGAGATGTTTTGTCATCTAGCGGAAGGTGGTAAATGGTTTATTTCGCACAGCTTTTGGGCTGGAGCAGTTTTGGGGGAAGGTCGCTCGATGCCATTCATCAGGCACCACGTAGCAACGGGGGGAATAGTGAAACCACCCATATCTGGCAGGTAAAGGTCGGCCTTCGGAGGGCGCCCAATTGTCAAGCTAGAAAAAGGATCTCTTTCACCTCTAATTACTTCACATTAATATGTCAATCCGGGAACGTTTTCTTATTTCAAAGAGTGTCTCAGTCTGAGGCTATCATTTGCCAAAGTAATGCTAGTAGTATAGTGCTCAAAAATACAAGAGTAAACAGATGCTTGTTTACAACTAACTACTTCAGAAGATTAAACCTCACATTCAGAAAACTAAGAAATTTATCAGTCAAGGGTTCAGTAGCAGTAACTCATCCCTTTGTAAACTAATGGAACTAGAGGAAATCAGAGAACAGATCATGGATCTGGGAGCCAAAGAGTAGATGTCAATGCTCACTACAGCTTGAGATCATTCTTCACACCAAAATAACAAATGATAGGAAATGAAACGGCAGATAAGAAATGGAACAGCAATTAAGAAATAGAATAGAAAACCTGAAATGGAACAGCAAACAAGAAACTGTAATAGCAACTAAGTCTAGCAAATAGTAATACCTTAGTCTATAAGATCAAATACACTAGTCAACCTACAAGAGTCAAATGGCAATCCTTCACTCTTAAGGACAAATTGAACAACACACCAAAATGGAACAGCACTGATTAATGATGAATTATAGAACAGCACTTGAAAACCATATATACACATAACACACCTTAGTAGTAATCTGATCTAGTTATCAATCTCAGTTAGAAAGAGTACCACTGCATTTCAAAATAGAACAGCATTGTTTATAGATCCAACAATCGCAAAGAACATAATTCCTAAGATGAATTCCGTAATGTCAATGAATAAGTGCACAGTACAGAGGCTCTATAATTAAGCAGCAACAATATTCTGTAAAGACTGACAATATTATATCAACACTTAAAAGAATAGTAATACGTTGCAGAGTCAATACAATAGTTCTACCTTTAGAAACCTTAATAAATTAAACATAACAGAGCATATGATGTAAACTACAAAACACATCACATTACCAAATAACGTCGATTAAGCAAACCACGCATAAACCAAACGTAATAGTACAGGAGCAAGTGTCCTCTAGGGTCGGGCCCTTAGCCTCCAGTGGTACACCGCTTGAAGTTATTCCAGACTCAGAGATGAAATAGCAACCAAGTTTGTATTAATGCATAAAGCGGAATTACAATAAATCAGTTCTCAACGAGACTCGATGATCAAAGTTTCAATCTTAAGAGAAATTACATAAAACATAACAGACTCGAACCCCCCCTCGAGCTAACGGTGCTGCCCCTTTTATAATGGTGAAGGCAGAGATGTCTAGGTGCAAAAATAGTTAAAGCAGCGATCCCTCAGGATCAAGGATCCTGAGAGATTCGCCGAACTGTTAGTCCTCAGTTATCTCTTTTCTTTCTTGCGCAGAGCTGATATCTCCACATCCTTTCTAGGGCTGATTCGCTTTGATTTGTTTTGCCTTGTTTGTATATGGTTCCCCGTCAAAGGGACAACGGTTAACCCATCCTTGTCCTTTCCTTTGGAACAACAGTTTCTCGTTTTTCCTTCTTCCTGCATAAGGAAATGACAATTGTCAGTGTTTTCATCTTGCACATTAATCTCACAGGTTTTATTTACAATTCCTTATCATTTTCCTAGTTCATGATGCAAAAGTTTTGTAAGTTCTAATGAAAAGATGCTAAAATAATTACCAAAAACATACCTTCTTTAGTACTCCACACACACCCCTGCTTACCCTTTTTCATGCCCTCATGAAAACATTGTAGTTGACATGTAAGGTAGTGAGAGAGTAGGCTGGAGATGGAATCTCATGTGGAGGTCTACAACCATGATGCATAACTAGGTGTTCAAAGAAATGGCCTGTCTAACCCTCAGGCATCTCATACAGGGCTTGGTATCCGGGTGCAGGGTGCCAAATAATTGGACTCTGAAACCTATATCCTAACCAGGATGGCCCTGCCCTCAAAATGACTTCGCCATAGAAGTGCAAGCGGTGGGCGGCTAACTTAAAATTTTCATACTTAAATGGTTCCCTGAGATGGATATTCGAATTAGAGATCTGATATCGAAATTTAGCCGCATCAATGGCAAGGTTTTTGATAGAGAAAAAGTATTCTATTCCCTACCGATTGATTTCCTTATGAATGGGTCCTAATGCTTTAATTACACCTGGAGTCTTCATGAGGTTTCTATGTTCTCTCCACAACTGCACTGGATTCCTAGGCTCAGCTCTTACCCACAAATCTAATCCATTTTCTTGCCTTTGGAAAGCATTATAGGCTTTAAGCCATTTAATTTGATTAACCCCAAATGAAATAAATGCCTGCAATTGAATATCCCCAACAAAAGAGCTAGGGTTCAACTCAGTCTCCTGGTCTAATACAAGGTTATGCAAATAAAACTCACACAGTATTCTCTGAACTTACCCCGTAGTGCTTACAATAGTTTATAAAATCATCGATGGTATTAATTTGTATGGGAGCACCTGCTTTGACAACATTTATTTTCAATTGCAAATATCGTTCCATTAGAAACAAGGCATAATTCTTAGCAGGGGCTCTACATGCTAGGTTGTCATTGTATAAAGAACATAAGATATCCATCCGCTTGATAACTATAACTAACCTAAGAGTTACCTTCGCGACTTTTTCTTCTTCCCTTCGCCACCCTTCAAAGGCCTAGCTTTCAGATAGATTGACGTTCCTAAGTTGCTACTGTAGCTCTTCATACCTTTCTTGAGGGACCGTTTGCTCTATAAGCTTTTCTACTGCTTGCTAAGCTTGCGTCAAACCCTGTAGTAGGGTTACCGTTCTCGGATCTCTTTCCCATGCGGCAGTGGAGACCGGGAGTTTTACCTGAATTTTCCTATTGTGTTGTCTTGCGTTCATGGCCCTTATCACTCTCGAGGGTGGTGCCTCTGTCTAAATTTCCTTATCATAGGTCAATATATCATCTGTTTCTATCTTAACGTGGGTATCAGTCAAATGTTGTTCCTTTTTAATTTGAACAGCAGTCTGCTTCTCAACAACATTTGGAACAGCAGCCTGCTTTTCAACAGGGTTTTGAACAACAGGATGGACTCTCGCCGTCTGATCCTTTGTCTTGAGGGTTTTTGCTAGAGTGGTTGCATTTTTCCTTCCCAAAGTCCTTTTTACCCTTTTCCTTGCTTTCAAAATCCTGATCTGTTGTCGGAGCTGAACTATTACATTCAGTAGTCTCTGTTGTTCTTTCCGTAATTTCTTAATTTCCTCAATTTCCTTAGAAGGAACATCAGACTGTTCACTATGGCCTGGACTATGATTAATTCCTTGATTTTCTCTCTGGGGTTTTTCTTTGTTGCTCTACTCTAGTTGCTCTGGGGCAAGAACCTATTCTTTTATTTCTTGGGTGACTTCCTTTTCTGCCCCCCTTTCTTCCAGCATTTCTTCTGGTGTCGTCTGGCTAGGAATGGATTGTTCCTGTTCTGCATCTCCTGTCATATTTTTATCATGAACAAGCTAATTCTCCTCTTCTACCTCCTCTACATGTAATTCTTCAGGTGCATTTCCCTCCTAAGTAGAGTGTTCTTTTGGTTCCTCTTCGGCATGGAGATCTGATGGACTGGAAGGTTGGCCATATTCACCCATATTAGCCAAAACTTTGGCCAATTCATCTTCTCTCAATGGATCCTGCAATGGGCTACCTTCCTGTTGTTCTGTTTCCTCCTCCTGATTAGATTGCTCTATTTCTTCTTCCATTTCTCCTTCCTCTTTTTCCTGCATTCCTTTCTCATTGTCTTCCACTTCTAATCGTGGGGGTTGCTCATCCCCTGTATCGTCTATCTCTACAGGTCAGTTGGTATCTCCTTGGGAATTTTCCAGCCTCCCTTTTAGCCGTGCTAGTCAGACCTATTTCCTTCATTTTTCTGGACGCTCAGGTGTAGTGGTGGCATGTTTACGTTTTGGGGATGGTGTGGTTAACCCTCCATCTATCATGGGAATTAGCTCTTCCCAGCTGCTCTGTTGTTGGGTAAGGCTATGGCTGACTATTAATCGAATCAACCCATGATGACTAACAACTGATTCTACATGTTGTGCCTTTCTTATGATCCGTGGGACGTCATGAAGTAATGAATTCAAAAATGCAGGTAAATTTACAGAGCATTTTTGCTTTAATACAGCTAAGATTTTAAGATGTCGTGGTCTTACCACATCTTTTCTACCTTCACAGGTGATGTAGCTTTGAATGGTCTTTGCCAATTCCACCCACGACTCTCCTAATGCTGCTGGCAGAACCCCCTTTCCTCTAATTGTTAGGCTCTGACCTTCCCCTTGGAAGGTTTCTATGATCTTCTACAATCTCTCCTTCTTTAACGTCCATACAGGTCCAGCGGCTGGCAGTCTCGAGACTTCTGCGATTATGTCATCGGTGACTGCTATGTGTCTCCCCCTCACTGTGGAGTGATCCTCTTACAAGTTCTCTAATAATTCAATTGCTACAGTCTCGTTGGATTCCTGTAAGCGATTGAGATAAGTTAGCCACCCTGCTCTTACCAGGATTTCCCGTGCAACATCAGAGACTGTTAACACCTGTGGTTCTCTCTGAATCGATCTTCCTCCCATGTTTATGGTTTCTCTATAAAATCTCATAATTTTGACAATGGAACGGCAGCTGTTCATTCTATTGAAACACAGAGAGGCTGACAGACACAAGACTCGCTCAAAATCTAATGTTGCAGAGTATACAATGGAAATGGCTTATGAACAACAAGTCATGCGAAAAATAAAAAATAGTATACCATTGAGCCGTGCTATTCCCAAGTACACAGCTTCCCGAATAGTGATCTGACACGTAATCCAGGGAATGATGAGGTTAACCTCCCCCCCCCCCGCAATGTGATAGGCCGTCCCGGCCATCAAATAAAGGAGCAGTGTGCTGTTCTATTCTAAAGCAGAGTCATAAAGGAACAGCGTATGGTGATATGCCATGTTTACAAAAGTAGCAAATTACCAAAATCAAGGCATAGAGTTGGATCACTTAATACGTAAGAAACTCTTGTGATATGATGCGAGACTAGGGGGATAGGACATCTATTGTGGATACGGAGTCTCATGCAGTCATTGTCAATTGTTCTGTCATGATTCGTGATAATAGATTTACATGCGTTGTATGGTTCGGGAAATAATATATATTCTCCTTATGTGATTGATTACTAAGGTATAAGAAACAAAAGTGTGCTAATAACTACCTATTGGTGTAAATAATGTGACTTCAATACCATTAACAGTGCTCTGCTGCCGACAAGTGTCCATAACCTTAGCAGAGTTGTTTATTTCACCCATGGAACCATGATCCTTTGTGTATGCTTGGGGAATGTTGTGTGTTGTCAAAATGTAGGCCATTATGCTAGCTTGGTAACCAGTTAGCCATAATGCCATTTACGAGGAAGGAGCGAAAGGTGGGCAGGCTGGCTCATGATGAGACCTCCTGTTCCAAGGGTTCTTTATTTGATATACCTTTTGGACCATATCCCTGGTGTGGTGGCCATAGTGGGAATGCCACTTCGCTTTCGTCCTCATGATCATGGTAGGCTGGCTCTTGATGAGACCCCCTATCCTGCATTTGACAACTTATAAGTCATTAAGACATCATTGTTTGCTCTTTTTTCTTTCTTTTTCATAAAGTACTTTTCCATTTATACACAAAGGGTGGTTCAACTCTCCTTAAGAGTAGGAATGGTGGAAGAAGTCTTAACATCTCAATAGGAAGATATAAACCCTTTGCTCTTATTCTTAAATAATAATCAAAGAGGATTAAAAGGGACCAACATGATAAAGATAACCAATCATAGCAGAGTTAGTAGAACAATGACAGCAAGAGATAATGAGTAAGTGTGTCCTTTCTTCTGTACTGTTACCAATTCAGAGCAATTGCTTATAAGAATAGCGATTTTATGATTCACTGATTTCAGTATGTTGTGATTTGGTATCCATTGCATAAGTACATTGTTGTATTCCAAAAGACTTGAAAGAACAAGAACAATAAGCATCCTTAATTTAGAACAGCAAGGGGAACAAGCTGTGTCAAAAAGGGAGAGCAAAAGAATGCAAGTGTGTTCCTTTTGGAAAAAGGAACAGCAAAGATCAAAAATGTTATTCCTTTGGAAAATGAACAACAGAACACAGAAATGTCGTTCCTTTGAAAAAGGAACAACAAAAATCGAAAATGATGTTCCTTTGGAAAAGGAACAACAAAACACAGAAATGTCGTTCCTTTGGAAAAGGAACAGCAAAAATCGAAAATGTTTTTCCTTTGGAAAAGGAACAGCAAAACACACAAATGCCGTTCCTTTGGAAAAGGAACAACAAAAATCGAAAATGTTGTTCCTTTGGAAAAGGAACAGCAAAACACACAAATTCCATTCCTTTGGAAAAGGAACAGCAAAAATCGAAAATGTTGTTCCTTTGGACAAGGAACAGCAAAACGCACAAATATCGTTCCTTTGGAAAAGGGACAACAAAAATCGAAAATGTTGTTCCTTTGGAAAAGGAACAACAAACACACAAATGTCGTTCCTTTGGAAAATGAACAACAAAAATCGAAAATGTTGTTCCTTTGGAAAAGGAACAGCAAAACACACAAATGTCGTTCCTTTGGAAAAGGAATAGCAAAAATCGAAAATGTTGTTCCTTTGGAAAAGGAACAACAAAACACACAAATGTCGTTCCTTTCGAAAAGGAACAGAAAAAATTGAAAATGTTGTTCCTTTGGAAAAGGAACAACAAAACACACAAATTCCATTCCTTTGGAAAAGGAACAACAAATATCGAAAATGTTGTTCCCTTGGAAAAAGGAACAGCAAAACACACAAATGTCGTTCCTTTGGAAAAGGAACAGCAAAAATGTTGTTCCTTTGGAAAAGGAATAGCAGAACGCCCAAGTGTCGTTCCTTTGGAAAAGGAACAACAAAAGGCAAAAGTGATGTTCCTTTGGAAAAGGAACAGCAGAAAGCAAAAGTGTTGTTCCTTTGGAAAAGGAACAACAGAAAGCAAAAATAAAGAAAAAAGAACAAAATTAAAGCAAAATGATGGCTGATCCAAAGGGTGTTGTTCTTTTGAAAAAGGAACAACAGAAGGAAAATGTTGTCCCTTTGAGAAAAGGAACAACAAAAATAATAACATTGCTGCTGCTTCGAAAAGTAACGGCAAAGGGTTGAAAAAAAAATATGTACAAACATGATTCAACAAAAGAAAAGAAATTATGTACAAACTGTGAGAAGAAATAAATTACTTAATGAATCACAGGTGAGGAAGACTTCTCTCCCTCCCCCAAAATTTCCATATCAGAGTCTTGGCGTAGCTGCTAGCAGAAGGACTCCCGAGTGAGTAGTTTGAAATAAGACGAACTCGGTGGCCATTTGCCTTGAAGGCATATCCAGAACCGTCAATAGTGATTAGAGTAAGAGTTCCATTGTCATGTACCTTTTGGATTTCGTATGGTCCCAACCAACGAGTCTGGAGTTTCTCGGAGAAGTCCTGAAACCTAGAATCGTACAAAAGTGCCCAGTCTCCTTCGTGGAAGACTTTATTTTTAATGAGAGCATCATGCCATTTAGCTCGCTGTTGTTGGATCAGTGTAGTGTTTTGAAGTGCAGAGAGCCTAATTTTGTCCAGCTCATTGATCTACTGTAATCGATTAATCTGTGCCTCAGTTAGATCTAAGCCAACTTCCTGTGCAATTCGCGATGTTTGGATTTCGAATTCTATGGGGAAAATGGGTTGTTTTCCAAACACTAATTGATAAGGTGAGTAACCGGTGGTACTTCTCCATGTTGTCCTATAAGCCCATAGTGCTTCGGGTAGTCTAGCATCCCAATTACGTCTATGTGACGCAATGGTTTTCGTTAGGATTGCTTCTATTATTTTATTGCTGCTTTCTACCTGACCATTTGCGTGTGGGTGGTATGGAGTAGTGATTTTATGCTGGACATGATAGTTGTTGAGTGTTGCAGCTATTTTGTTCCCAGCAAACTCTGGTCCACCATCTGTAATTATCTCTCTTGGAAGGCCATAACGCACAAACAGATGGAACAGGAACTGTATGACAGAATCCTCTGTAGCTCTTGGCAATGCCTCTGCTTCAACCCATTTGGTGACATATTCTGTTGCCACCAAAAAATATGTTTTCTAGTTTGATGATGGGTTAATTGGTCCAACAAAATCAAGGGCCCATCACTCGAATGGTTCAATGACTAGCTATGGTTTCAGGGGCATCTCATCGGACTGACCTGGGCATCCTGCTCTCTGGCAACTGTCACAGGCTTGGACGAATTTCTTTGCATCTTTGAAAATCGTGGGCCAATAATACCCTGTTTGCAGCACCTTATGTCCTGTTCTGCGATCGGCAAAATGTCTACCACATGGTCCGTCATAGCAGGCTTTTAAAATGTCAAAGATTTCATCTTCTCGAACACATCTTCTGATATGCATATCTGCCCCTGTGTGGAACAGGTAACCTCTAACCCAAGAGAATCGAGCACTCCGCTGAACAATCTATTCCCGCTCATTAGGGGTTAAATGCTTTGGTAATTTACCTACTACTAGGTAATTGGCAACATCAGCATACCAGGGTGTTTGAACAGCCACAACAAATAGATGCTCGTCCGGAAATTGATCTTCAACTGCAGCTGCATCGATTGGCTTTGGCATTCTTGAGAGAAAATCGGCTACAGGATTTTCTTTTCCAGGTCAATCCTTGATTGTAATATCAAATTCCTGCAATAAAATCAGCCATCTAGTTATTCTGCCATTTGTGATAGGCTTGTTTGCTAAATATTTTGTGGCAGTATGATCTGTATACAAGATAACAGGATATCCAGTAATGTAATGTCTAAACTTATTGACAGCATGTATTACAGCTAGAAATTCCTTTTCAGTAACAATGTAATTTAATTCAGTAGGGGATAAATTTTTGCTGATATAATAAATTTCATATGGTTTTTTATCCTCTTCCTGCCCAAGGACTGCTCCAATGGCTGTATCTGAGGCATCAGATGATATCTGAAATGGCAAATCCCAATTTGGTCCTCAAAGGACTGGGGCTGTGGACACAAGCTTCTTCAGATCCTGGAAAGCACGTTCACATTTTTCTGTCCAAAGAAAATCAACGTTACCAGTTAGTGCATACAAAGGTGCGGCAATATGCGAATAATGTTCTATAAACCTCCTATAATAACCAGAAAATCCAAGAAAACCGTGTACCTTTGTTTGAGTCGTAGGAGTAGGAATAAGAAAAATTATTTGGATTTTGGTTGGGTCTACCTAAATGCCAGCTGTTGAAATATAGTGTCCTAGAATAAGTCCTTCGGTCATCATCATATAGCATTTTTCATGGCTTAAACAAAGCCTGGTAGCAATGCAGTGTTGTAGGACTTTTTCCAATGTATCCAATGCTAGATCGAAATCGTCTCCATATGGTGTAAAGTCATCCATGTATACTTCAAGTCTTTCATTTATTAAGTCTGCAAAAATGCTGAGGATGGCCCTTTGGAATGTGGCAGGAGCATTACATAAGCCAAAAGGTAGAACTCTGTAGGCAAATGTTCCCCAAGGACAAGTAAAAGTAGTTTTGTCTTGGTCTTCAGGGGAAATCTGAATCTGATTGTATCCACTGAAGCCATCCAGGAAAGAAAAGAATTTCTTTCCTACCAAAGTGTCTAATACTTGGTTGATGAATGGGAGAGGGAAGTGGTCTTTTTGTGTTGCTTTATTTAGCTCTCTGTAGTCCACACAAATTCTCCATTTCCTATTCTTTTTTGGTACCACCACAAGCGGAGAGACCCATTTACTATCGGAGATAGGATAGATGAAATTGACATCTAAAAGTTTTTGAAGTTCAACTTTTACCACATCTTTTAGATGAGGATTAAGTCTCCTATGAGGCTGGCGAACAAGTCTCGCATCTTTTTCTATGTAAATGTGGTGTGTACATAATTGGGGGTCAATTCCTTTCATATCAGGGTAGTCCCATGCAAATGCTTCTTTATATTTCCTCAACAAATGGATGAGCTTTGTTTCTTGTTCGGAGGTGAGGTTGGCATTAATGTTTAAGGTTTTTCCCGGTTCAATTTCCACAATTTTACTATTTGCAACAGAGGTAACAGGTATTGTTTGATCATGTGCATATTTAAGAGGATCTTCTTCTAATTCGTTATCAAATGTTTCCTTTATCATGTGACATTGTGTGCGGGATGTGAGTTCAGTTTGACTAATAAAATTATTAATGGCATCGTCTTCTGTTTGGTCTTTGAAATCAAGTGCCTCTTGTATAGTTAATGGAGATCTAATGTTATCAATAAGGTATGATACAGGGTGCCTATTAGTTTTGATTATTGTGACACTTGGCTGTGCTAGAGGATATAGAACTAAGTTCTTGATATTTGCTCCTCTGGTTATGGTCATATTGCCTTGTCGGCAACCAATATAAGCATCGGCTGTGGCAAGCCAAGGTCTACCTAAAATCAATGGATGTCCATCAAGTCAGGTTTTGGGATCTATTATCAGAAAATCGGTTGGATATTCCCAGGAGTCAACAGAGACCATGACATCATGTAGTGTGCCCTCCGGCCTAACCACAGATTGGTCAGCCAATTCTAGCAAGGTAGAGGTGGGTTCTACAGATGTAATGCCTAGCTTTTGGCAAGTAGTGGTTGTTAAGATATTGATTGCAGCTCCTAGATCAACTAAGGCATTGGAAAGGGTCTGACCATAAATTTGCACAGTTACTATTGGATTTCCTTGGTCTTCGTATTTAATGGGTGTTTCTTTTCCTGATAATAAGTCAGATAGAGTGCCAACTACTTGGACTCTTGGGTTATTTGCTATATTCCTCCTTGGTTTCTTTACACACAATTCTTTGATAGTCTTTGCATATATCGGGATGTCTTGAATGGCTTGGAGAAATGGAATTTTTATGTACAAATTTTGTAATTTTCCCAGAATGTCAAAATCGGGATATTGTATGGGTCGAGGTATGATTAATCGTTCTGGGAACGGGGGAGAGGATGTGGTTGCTTGGTTATGAGTTTGTTATTTGTTCCCATCCTCTTCTTGTAACGGTTGTTCTCTAGGTAACAGATTTTCAATATGGGTTTTCTTATCTCCCTCAGTTTCAATAATACGCCCAGATCTTAGCTGAAGATCATTACACTCCCTCAGATCAGCTCCTATTTCTGGTGTTTATATGATTTGGACAGATTGGACCGGTCTGTTATTTGGATTAGGGTTGGGTTGGGCTGGGAGTTGTAGTCTCATATTAGGCTGAGGATTTTGTTGTAAGGCTGGCAGTGTAGGTTGAGGGAGTGGAATGGTTCCTACTGGCTGATGCATCGGTCTTTTCCACTTTGTCTGCCAGGCTAAACTTTGTGAAGTAGGGGGGTCCATTGTGGGGGGTATGTATTATTTTGCCAATATGGTGAGGCATAGGGAAAATTCGGCCAACTAGATTGGCTTGCTTGATTCGGCCACGGGGTTGATGAAGGAAACGACTGTGGTGACCAGTTTGGAAATGGGGGTTGGGATTGATTTTTCCACATGTTATATTGTTGAGAATTATACTGCAGAGACTAAAAAGAAGAAGTTGGTTCTGGAAACATACCAGACTGTCGTGGCTTCCACTAACGGCGTTGGTTGAGCAAATACACCGATTCTAGCTCTTCTTCTACCTCCTTATATACTGCTTTTAATCCAGGAAGTAACAGACAGCTTTCCGTAAGGTGATCTTTTGTGCATATGGCGCATGATTGGACTGCATCTAGTGGACACTCCTTATGGCTATGCTTTTTCTTGCATCGGGGTCAGAATATTGCCAAATTCTGTTCTGCCTCCATTTGCTTCTGCTTGGCCTGCATAATATCAAGTTGTGTAGTTAGTGTCCCTAGTATATCAGTTTTAAAATTTTCCAATAAATTTCCAATTTCTACACGCGTTACTCCTTCTGCCGAAATTTTATTATCTCTTACAAACCGATCATGTTCTGCTGGTTTTAATCTTGTGCTGCCTCTCGAGCTCCTAATACATAAATCAATAATGTTAGCAAAATTTTCTTGATAAATATCTCCTTTTCCCATAATGTTTAATGTTTCAATCCATTGTTCCTTCATGCTCCTAATTAATGTTGTTTTTAACACATTATCAGGTAAAGGCGGTGATGCATAAGGAGATCTTTGAAGATTATACTGAAAACATTCCACATACTCCTCTAATGTTTCATTTGGTCTAGCTATCATCTGGAATATTTCGTCCTTCAGTTCTCTAGACCTGCAATAGTCCTAATATTTTTTTAGAAAAGATTCTTTCATTTGATCCCAGTTATTTATAACCCCGCCACCTAATCCCATAAACCATCTTAAGGCAGCCCCTTTTAATGTAGAGGGAAATAATTTTAGTTTCTGGGGGTCGGTGGTGTAATTATATCCCCTACACAGCACATCGAACTCAAATAGAAATGCATCCGGGTCTTCTAATGTAAGACCGTGGAATGTAGGGATATGTTGAAGAGGGATTGCTTTCATAGGCACATTTGCTGCAGAATCCACTATGGGGTATTGTAATGTAGAGGTTTGGGTGTTTGGCTGGTTTTGAGCCATTTGGTCGAATATATGCCAATAACCTTCTGGGATATCTAGGAGGGTATTCCTAGGTTGAGAGGGAATGGCTTTAACAGGAATGGTTTTAGTAGCACTTCCTCTATCTGGGACAATGAGAGTGCCTAATGTCTGAGGAGATTGAGTTTCTTCAACAATGATTTTTGCAGCACTTCCCTTGTCTGGGTTGTTCAATGGCTAAGTTGTCCCAAGAGGAGACCTCGGTTCCTCAGTTTCCCCTGTCTCTCCTCCTCCTTCACAAAGATTACTGAAATTCCCTTCTTGCAATAGTTCTGGAGTAGAATTTTCGATTTCTTGAAATTCTTGCTCTTCAGTTTGACTATGCACCTCAGCAAAGGCTACAGATGGTGATCCTGTGGCTTGAAGGGAACTAGTAGGCTGTCTAGAAATAACTTTTATGGGTCCTACTCAAGGCTGAGATTCTGCTTTCTTGAAGATTTCATCTATGAAGGTTGATCAGCCAAGGGTCATCGGCCCCTTAGCTTTTTCTGGCTTGGGTAGAGGTTTGGAATTCTTTTCTGGCTTTTTCTGCTTAGTCATGCACACAAATCAACTGGTAGATTCTACCTAAACAAAACAGTAGCAAATCTATAGGAAAGCGGGTAGAGGAGCAAGGCCATTACATGCTCCACACGTAGGTTCTTACCTTCCGTTTTTAAAAACCCAATTCTTCCCTAGCAGGTTCGTACACTACTCTGAAAAAGAATAAATGGCTACACTCTTTTCCCGGCAACGGCGCCAAAATGTCAAGCTATAAAAATGGTCTCTTTCACCTCTAATTACCACACATTAATATGTCAATCCAGGAACGTTTTGTTATTTCAAAGAGTGTCTCAGTCTGAGGCTATCATTTTCCAGAGTAATGCTAGTAGTACAGTGCTCAAAAATACAAGAGTAAACAGATGCTTGTTTACAACTAACTACTTTAGAAGATTAAACCTCACATTCAGAAAACTAAGCAATTTATCAGTCAAGGGTTCAGTAGCAGTAACTCATCCCTTTGTAAACTGATGGAACTAGAGGAAATCAAAGAATAGATCGTGGATCTCGAAGCCAGACAGTAGATGTCAATGCTCACTACAGCCTGAGATCGTTCTTCACACCAAAATAACAAATGACAGGAAATGAAATGATAGATAAGAAATGGAGCAGCAATTAAGAAATAGAACAACGAACCTGAAATGGAACAGCAAACAAGAAACTATAACAGCAACTAAGTCTAGCAAATAGTAACACCTTAGTCTATAAGATCAAATGCACTAGTCATGACCTACAAGAATCAAATGGCAATCCTTCACTCTTAAGGACGGATTGAACAACACACCAAAATGGAACAACACTGATTAATGATGAATTATAGAACGGCGCTTGAAAACCATATATACACACGGCACACCTTAATAGCAATTTGATGCAGTTATCAATCTCAGTTAGAAAGAGTACGACTGCATTTCAAAATAGAATAGCATTGTTTATAGATCCAACAATCGCAAAGAACATAATTCCTAAGATGAATTCCATAATGTCAACGAATAAGTGCACAACACAGAGGCTCTGTAATTAAGCAGCAATAGTATTCTGTAAAGAGCGACAATATTATATCAACACTTAAAAGAACAGTGATACGTTGCAGAGTCAATACAATAGTTCTGTCTTTAGAAACCTTAATAAATTAAACATAACAGAGCATGTGATGTAAACTACAAAACACATCAGATTACCAAATAACGTCGATTAAGCAAACCACGCATAAACCAAACGTAATAGTATAGGAGCAAGTGTCCTCTAGGGCCGGGCCCTTAGCCTCCAAGGGTACACCGCTTGAAGTTATTCCAGACACAGAGATGAAATAGCAACCAAGTTTGTATTAATGCATAAAGCAGAATTACAATAAATCAATTCTCAACGAGACTCGATGATCAAAGTTTCAATCTTAATAGAAATTACATAAAACATAACAAACTCGAACCCCCCCTTCGAACTAATGGTGTTGCCCCTTTTATAATGGTGAAGGCAAAGATGTCTAGGTGCAAAAATAGTTAAAGCAGCGATCCCTTAGGATCAAGGATCCTGAGGGATTCGCCGAACCGTTAGTCCTCAGTTATCTCTTTTCTTTCTTACACCAAGCCAATATCTCCACTTCCTTTCCAAGGCTGATTCGCTTTGATTTTTTTCCTTGTTTGCATATGGTTCCCCGTCAAAGGGACAGTGCTTAACTTGTCCTTGTCCTTTCCTTTGGAACAGTAGTTTCTCGTTTTTCCTTCTTCCTGCATAAGGAAATAAAAATTGTCAGTGTTTTTGTCTTGCACATTAATCTCACAGGTTTTATTACAATTCCTTATCATTTTCCTAGTTCATGATGCAAAAGGTTTGTAAGTTCTAATGAAAAGATGCTGAAATAATTACCAAAAACATACCTTCTTTAGTACTCCACACCAATATGATCGTCAACCGTCGGATCAAATGGGACCTGATCATACAGTGATCGGGGCGGGGATTTGATATGAGGCTTAATGGAGGAGACCGATGGGGTATTAAATGTGGCGAGGTTTAATTAATGATGGATTATGGCTGATTAACGGCATCAGGGGTGATTTTAGTGGCGAGGTCGATTATTAATTAACTGTTGATCGGTTAATTAATCTCTTTTATTATACGGAGGGTTTTGGTTGTTAATTAGTCATTGATCAACTAATAAACCCTTTTAATCATTCACGATACTAATAAAATTTATGTCTCAAACTTCGAGACGAGATATTTAATATTAAAGGGATTTATTAAATACATAGGGGAAAGGGTTATTTTTCGGGAGGTAATATATAAAGTTAAAGTTAATATGAATTGAAAGCAGAAAATAACTTAGCGCCAAGTAAAATGTGTATCTATAATTTATTTTCTTTTTATAAACACATTATAATCGAGGCTTAGTGTTATTTTTGTGGGTTTCTTCAAAAAAGGGGTTTTTATGGGGGTAATGGCTTTTCCTTGGGAAAAATAGTGTTTAAACCTTAGGAAAAGGGGTTTTGTCATGTAAAATGATTTTTCCTTAGGAAAAAGGATTTGTTGGGGAATGTGAGTGAATTTTAAGGGGTGAATGCTTATGAGGGGACTTTTAGTACTTAAGACCTATAAGTCGTTGGGCTGAGGGTCCAGTCCCTCCAAAAGTTAGACAAATGCTCTGAGCCCCTTTAACTTAAGATTCTATGTACTTTAAGACTCTCTTTGGAAATTAGTTGAGTGAAAAATGTAATGAATGAGGGAGGTTAATCAATTGACTTTGTGTACTTTGGTAAATGCTAAATATACATCCATACTTAGAACTTTGATGATGAGGGTAAATGATATGATCTTATCTAATCAATCATCATAATTCTGCAACCATTCAACTACTTACCCATCTACTCATCCTACCATTTTTTCTTATCTTTATTACGGTGCACTTAAGCTAGCAAACCCTTTATCAAAACTTTTTCTTTTCTTTTACAAAAATAATCTATCTAAAACTAACCTTATTACATCCAAGGGCTCATATTAAACAGTTGAGCTCCTTTTATTTATTCTACCTAATCTAATTATCTGCTAAGGTTAAACAGTTTGGTCAGATTTCATTCTCTATCTCTAAGCATAAAATTGAAAACATGACATAGCCAAGTTTAAACATTTTGACTATCCATGGATTGTGGCAAAGGTAACAAGTTGCACACAATCTTTTATTCTGCATCAAAAATAAATAGTAGTGGCATTTTGTCTTGCACACTTTCATGGTCTTTTTTTTCTTGGGGTTCATTTTTTCATCTTTTTTTACCTTTTTATTCTTTTTGTCCTTTTTTCTTTAAGGAGATACCCTCTTTACATTTTTTAATTTTTTTTGAGTTTTTGAATATGGAAAACATTTGCAGAAAGCAAAGGTATGTATATATTACAAATTTGACCTCAGCTATTCAAAAATTATGACTCCTATTAGTATAGGAACCTAACATGAGGTATGATATAAATTATTGCAATTTCCTTGTGATGAAAATCATGGAGATTTATGTGCTATGATGTACGAAAGAATGGAATTTCTAGGTTTGGGTGGATGGATCTGGTTGCAATATTTATAGAATCAACAACAAAGGAATTAAAGCATGCAATAGTATGGTTGTAAGATGTTTCAAGAATAGGGCCATTATGGGACACTATAACCCAATGGTGCTCATAGATTACAATGAAGCATGATATGACCAGTATGAAAATGTTGAGGTAGGTATTAGCCTTGGTTATGAAATCCTTCCAACGTGAGGAATCCTTACCAAGGAATGGATCGCCCGAGGAACTGAGAAGCAGAGAAGGGGATGCCTGAATAATGTATATCATATTATTTGCATTTTTTATGCAATGACTCTTCATATTCCACACCATAAACCTTAGTGAATTAGGTGTCCAACATTCCCCCCCAATATAAAGGGTATATAAGAGTCCAAGAAGAGAGTTGTGATACGAAAAATGCAAAAATGCATGGCAAAAATTGGTTAAATATGCCCTGTGAAATAATGGTATAAGGTGAGAGAACTTGATATCTCAACTGACGGCGGTTTAAGGATGACCACCAACACTGGAACACTTAGTGCAATTCTTGGAACGATTTCAAATATGGCTAGAAGATAAATTATTATGAGAGAAGAATTTCTCCCTAATGCCTTGAAAGGTTGTTTTTGAGGAATACCAAAAACCCAAAGAGGCGGGAGACCATTGAGTCTCAACCAACTTTGGAATAATTTTGAATATGGCTAGAAGTTGAAGGCTTTTGTTGGTGGAAGTGTTCCCTGATATTCTTGAAAATGAAGACCATTGAGGTCTCAACTTATAGTGGTTTATGGAAGGCCACCAACCAAAGTGCATGCTCATGGAGCATGACTGTGTCTTTGGCTACAACTCTGAATCTAGGTATGGTTAAATCTAGCTCTAGGCTTAAACAGGATTTGGTTGTGGCTCAATCTCACTTGATGTATATTTGAAGCTTATATATGACCATGAATTCCCCCCCCCCCGTCAGATAAAAGGTGATAAGATGACTAAATATCAATTATAAGATGTGTCAACACTCTAGAACAAATTATGTGGTATGATTGAAATATCTTCTTGGTTGTTGAATCCCATTCCCAAGAAGCAATCCATCTAATATGAATATTCATTCTTGTAGGAGGCTTGTTTCTAAAACAATTGTTTGAATGATGAATATTTTTATGAAAATGCTCACATGAGTGAATATAAAAACAATGATTTTTCACATGGCCAACTCTGTCACAATTTTGGCATTTAACAATTTATAGTTGTGAATGAGGAGCAGGTGAAGATGAGTTTCCTTGAAGAAACATAACACTTTAAAATTTAATATGATTAGAATATTGCAAAATATTAAAGGACACATCTCTATCATATCTAAGACCAGTTCTATTCCTATTGTTGAAAAGCTCTTCCTAGTGTATGATGATGGGCTTGGGAAGTGCAGGCTCAATTTCTGCATCTACATGCCAATTTATTCATAAAATGGGCACTTGATGGCAATCAAGCTTAACATCATTGATTTTATTAATCTCTGGCTACTTATGGGAGCCAAATTCAGATTCAAAAAGCAATTTTCTCTAAACAAAAACCAATTTAGAATGATGACTCTTTTGTTGTAACTCATCTCGTTGTAGCTATGAATCAAGCTGCAAAAAATCGCTTTTGTCTTGTGCATTTTGTGGACAGATCCTAATGTCAGCAAGAGAGGATTTTTTTATTTTTACCATCCCATCAATATTGGAATATATTATGGTATTTAGAAATTCTAATACAATCACCTATTCAATCCATTTCACAATAATTGAAATGTGAGTTCCCCGTGCTCAAAAAGGAAGAAAATAAAGGTTGTTGGCTTGTCACGTTGTTAGCTACAATATTACTAGATGGAACAATGGTCTTCTAACAATGAAGCCCTCATCCAACATCAATATCTCACATTCAATTTTAGTCATGTTAACATATTACGAGATATGCTTATTGCTTTTAAACAATCCTAGAAAAAGTGCATTTTGAACGCATGTGGATAGAGCCAAGACCTTGCACCTTGCTCATTTGGATCAATCAATGACCAAAGATTCTACTATTTGTTTGAAGACCATAAAAAATCATTCATGTGGATTTTCATTTATATATATCTATTTTAGCTTGGCAGATTAACAACTAGTTCAATTAATGCTTTTGTCACAGTGTACATGTGTTGCAAGATCCTTCAGTACCTTTCCACTGAATTGACACCATGCTTACATTATGTCGTAGAAACCAGAGCCGCGTTCACTAAACCAATTTCTCACTTTGATTAATTAAATTCCAAATAGAAAATTATACCCCAAAGATGTTTCACCTTCTTCGAACAAAAAGATTGTAACTCTATTCATATGTCCGCCAATTTACTACCCGAGGAAGAGTGTCTTGTAATCATTTTTTTAGGTCATGATTGGGATGAAACATGTAATTCAATTAATGACATTTTTTCTTGCAACTACAAGTTTCAAATAGTTGAGTGTTCTTAAGGGTATCCTTCTCCCTCTTTAATTGGTTTATAGTGTATTCCAACTCCAAATCCTGTGCACATGAAAACCACTTGAATCCCAAGATGGTGGAAGCCTATGACGACCTCATTTTATTCACAACCAGAATACGCATTATTCAAACGCATAATATTCATCTTAGAGAATAGAGAGGCATTCCCACACTGCTTCAATGCATAGAATATGAAGAGATTACGCTTCATTCAACGCAGAGATTGAACATTGTATTCTAGAGATTCATCGCTCTTCAACATAGGAGTTTTAACACACTTAATGGCTCAACAAAATTTAATGGAGGAAATACATGGAGATTAAACTAACTCTTTTTCATTCGAATTATTTAACGCTGCATTTCCCCTATGATACCACACACTACATCAACTCAAACGCGTGATGGAAATTCTTACAAGGAAATCTCAATTCATTTCCAAAGATGGAGGTGTTTTCTTCTTCAGGGTAGCAAGGCTCCCTTCATTCTCCCCGCGAGGCTGACCACACTTGCAATGTGTAGACACATTGTACGCAGAGATAACACTACGCAAAAATCATGGAGGAAATGGTGATAGTACAAAGGTGATATAGGAGACAATGGGAAGAGGAGTTATGGTGGTAGAGAACCAAATTTAAGACCTGTGGATTTTAGACTACAGAGAAATGCTCTTATATTAGCATTTTCATTCGTTGGGATATGTATTATGAAGAAAAACATACTTGACATGGGGGAAGATAATTTTGGAACTTCAGAGAAACAACAATCGAGAAGGTTGAGTGCCTGAAGGACCTAAGGAGGACAGGTCTGACAGGTGCAGATTTGAAAGAGTTTGAACAACACCCAAGTTTGGCCATAAACATGCAGAGGAAGACCACAAAAAACTAGTTTCTCAAATTTGAGCAAGGTAGGAATTCTCCCACTCTAATACCATGTTAAACTCACAAATAATAGATAGCAAGAGTAATATAAAATGTGATATGCATATTATTCACAATGATATACATATTTTATACAATGTCTAATGACCCTTGGTTTTCATATACAAAGTGGTCTCTTGGACTCTGATGACTCTTCATATTCCACACCAGAACCCTTAGTGGATTAAGTGTCAAACAATGAGTGAATACATGGAAGGGGAGCTAGATCACCCGAGGGACTAAGAATAAAAAAGGGGGATGTCGAAAAATAAATTGGTTTAATTAGGTCATGAGAATGACTGAATGGATTTAGGAGTACATTGAGGATGTTTAGGGAAGCAATGAGACATGAACTATTCACTAAAGGAACAAGGAGTACAAAGGAAATAAATGTTGGAAGATGGAGTCGAGCAACATTCCAAGAAAAGGAAGGCTAGCAAGATAAATTAGATGCGACAAAAGAACCAAGAAAACTACAAGAAGGAGCCACATAAAATTTGAGAAATATAGGGGCAACTAGATTAAGTGATTTCTCTTACTTTGATAATTGTTGGTGATGTTAACTTGTTTATCTTCTTCTTTCACTTTATTATTATTAGTATTTTCTTAATCAAACAACTACCAAACCATAAAGAACAATAAGACAAGATTACACAATATATAGGCAATCAACCAAAGCCAAGACCTCTCCAACTAAGAGGAAAACCCATAAGAATTCTTCTCTTATTATAGAACTTCAATTGATGAATTCCAAGATCTATGACTCTTGACCAATACCCTCCAAGACCAAGTCAAATATTTCCTCTTTTCTAGAAACTTCATCCTCAATAACTTTTGTAATTTCAACTTCCAGCAAGTTCCTCTATAACTTCAACCCCCTAGCAAATTCTTATGTAACTTTGATCTCAAGTAGTTTCTTATGCAGAAACCCTAGCCCTTGCACACGTGGAAAATAATGGTATATTATTTCTCCTTTCCTCTTGACTTGAGTTTATTCTCTTTCCTAGAGAACTCGACCTACAAAGTGTATTTCTTGATTCCCTAACTCAACTTCTACAACTCAACCTTTTTTGATGTAATAGGTGCCCTAATTATTTCACATGTGTGGAGAGAAATAGCCCAAAAACAGTAAAAAAAATACTTTGCTCTTCCTTCCTCTCCTTTATATAGAGAGATCAAACTTCTTGATGCTTGAGTGAATGTTTCTTTCAAGTGAGTTGGAAGTCTCCTTTATATAGGTCTTTATGCTAGGTCGAATTGATTCTTTTAGACTGACTTGTCCACTTGCATAGGCTAACTTGATCTTTGCAACATGACAGGGTCTTTTGAATCTATTTTGACTCAAATAAATTCCTTTTACAATATGTAACATGCCCAAGAAGAGTCTTTCATACATGACAATGACTCTCTTGACTCGTAGACTCACTGACAAGTCCTAGAAACTCTCAATGGGAGCTTGACCTATAAAACAAATTTCCTTGAGCATGAAACCCATGCCTCAAGAATAAAAATAATAAATTTAATTTTCTCATTACATTAAATGTATAAAATCATGATTTCATTGTGAAGACTGAACCTAGTTACATATTTCAACACTCCCTCTTAACGAGGGAGGTATTCATTACAAGGTACTTGAACATTCTCAATCTGAAAAATTCTCATAATATGAGTTGGATTGCTAATCCATCTATTTTCATCATAAAAACCACTATTGTCACATAGCCAGACTTTAACTAACAACTTTATCTCTCCACAAGATTAGAACACAATGTTGGCAAGACCAATGACTGATAGACACCATCATCATTGTCTCTCAAGGCACTCACCCCACCCAGGTGTTCACAGAGTATGTCCTTATAGTACTCTTTTTTCCTTGGAATGACACATCCTCAAGTAATTTCATCTTCGACCACTCTTATCTTGAATTCCCTCCCTCATCCTCAAAGAGTATCAAGTGCCAAATGCTTACCCAATCCTCCATCCTTTCTTCATGAAGTGAAGACAAGAATGATGTGTCTATCTCTTCCTCTCAACTAGGGAAGATATACCCATTCCTGTAAAAGGAATGTACCCAAGCTCCCTCTTATTTAGGTACTTGTCCATGCTCCCTCTTAATCAGGGACTTGTTACCAACAATAATGTTTAGCTTCTTTGGTGGATATTGTAACAAGCCCAGGTTAAAAGTTCATGTAATAAAGTTACTAAAGGAAAAATAAGACCAAGGTCATGGGACATGTCTTCCAAGTTGAATGTTGGGAAAAACATCCTAGTAGGTGTTCATTTGGTTTATTATGTCTAAGGAGAAATTAGCAAAGGAAAAGAGAAATTAATTTGCATTTTATTTATGAACATAAAGGGAAATATAAGATGAAAGTTCACAAATTTGCATGAGAGGGAAATTTAAGGAAAAATAAAGGAAATTGAAGAAAATAGAGGCCTTAATAATAAAAAGGCTTCTGAGGATCATTTCAACTTTTGTTGGTTCAACCTTTTGTTAGTTTTAGCTTGTATCTCTCTCTATTTTTTCATACTATTGCACACTTAGAGCATTCTTTGAGCACTCTAGCATTGGAGAAAGGGAAGCAAAGGAAGGACAAAAATGAAAATAAAAGTAATGGATAAGCAAGGAAATGTTGGATCAAACAACTTCACCAGGAATACTTGCAAGTAACAAGTTTCATGCATGATTTCCTAGCTGATTGGTGAATGCATGTTACATGCATGTATGCATTTGGCTCCTTTGCTATCATGGGCATGGGTTTTTCTAGGTGTGATAGTGGTTTCAACCTTTCCTTGGCATTTCTAGATAGCCATGGTGTGATGTGGTTCTTTCATTTGGTTGAGATTTGGATTGCCGAAAATTTTTAGAACCGGGTGAGGTGGTCTTACGAAAATTCCCAAGGGCTTAGGAATCCCTTGACTGGTTTTGGTGGGATTGCGATAAATCCTAAGGGTGGAGATGGGAAAATTACTCAAGGTATTGGTGAAGAAATTTTGAGGCATCCAAGCTTGTTTTGGGCCTAGTGATCCCTTGAATGATTTTAGCAGGATTGCAGTAAAGCCTGGTTGTTTATGTATTGGTTTTGGGCCTAGTAATCCCTTGACCAGTTTTGGCGGGATTGTGGTAAATCCTAAGGGTGGTTGTGGTTTAGTATTTGGTAATCCCTGGTTGTTTTTGTCTTGAGTCCCACATTCATGCTTGGAATATGGCACGAGGTTGATTGGTTGAAAGAAAGATTTGATTCAGCTCAATCTATGGTCGGGTGGTATGAGGAAGTCCTTGACTTGGTTGGCTTTTGCATATGTTAATAAGAGCTCTATTCCTCTTGTATTTGATGAGTATTTTACTTTTGATGGTTTTTCTATCATGGTTATTATTCTAGTTATATGCTAGTTATCAACATGGTTTCATAACAAGTTCTAGTTATGGTTCTTGACATATTTTATTAATTGATGAATGCATAAGCTAAAAAATGTTATTGCAGCTATTATGAGATGGAATTAGACCTTCTTAATGATTCTTAGATAAGTATCAGACCCCTATGTTCATATGTGCATTCATGATCTGTAGATTACATGTTCTCAATATGTTTGACGAAATGAATATCATGGTTAGGCCTAGTTAGGTCAAGTTTTGACTCAAGTTTGAATGTTTAGCCTTTTTATCATGTCATTTATGCATCTAATAAGATATAGGAAGTTTTGGGTAGTGGTCTAGAGGATGACCTAGAATTTAGGCTCATATCTCAGGACCGCATGCTTCTAACTGAAAAGTTTGGGTTGCAACCGCATGGATGTAAGATTTCTCATGTGGTTGGAGGCTTCCAACCACATGGAGGCCTTGGTGTGGGTGCGATTGAGGTCCCAAGGCATAGAAGGAGAGGTATAACTTAGGGTTTGGCCACTTGGGATGGTTTCTCAACTGTTGAGTGTCCTATAACACCTGTAGCATGTTGGGAAACATCATTTTGTCACCATTTGTTGGCCCTGTTAGCCTCCTGCTGCAGCAGGTTACTCATATTTCATGATTGACATTTTTACAGGCCAAATATGTCATACTTTGCATGCTGCAATGCTCCATATTTGCTAACAGACACCAAAGAAGGTTGCCAGGAGGAAGTACCAGTTCAAACGCCACTGCTGTGTTCCAATTTTGATGTACTACTCCATTTTTGAACAATTTTCAACTAAAGGGAGCTCCAAACAGTTTAATCTTGGTCTCCCTAGGTTTCAATTTCCTGTTTTAGAATATAGAGAATGAATATCTGTCCAAACAGTTTAATCTTGGCAGATTCTTAGACAGGTAGAGAAGCAAAGGAGCCCAACTGCTTAATCTGGGCCCTTGGAAGAAATAAGTGTAGATTTAGATAGGAAGACAGACAAAGAAAAAAGTTGAAAAGCGGGGTCTGCAAGTCCAAGTGCACCCAAACCAAAAGGAAGAAAAAATGTTAGGCAAGTAGGCTGGGTAGTTAGTTTTGAGGTTGCAGAATGGTGATTTGTGAGCAACTCCACATTTTCAAGTGTTATATTTATCTAGATCACAGTTAGCAGGCAGTTCCCATCTGAAGGACTTCAAGCGAGGCATGACTAATTTTCCCCTTCTTCCTTATTCCCCAAGACACTCACTAATCTCCCCAAAGTGGTCAAGATCTTTTTGATAACTCTCCTTTTCATCATTTTTCATATCAATTCACCCTGGTAAAGATCTGCTTCACTCAAACAATATTCATACTCCCTTTACGAATCATTGCTTCCCTTAAAAAGCCTAAGATTCACATACTTAGCACTTTCTTATCACTGGTCATAATAACCACTAACCTTACTATATAGCTCCCTATCTATCTCCCCATCCCCTATTTTTAACTATGTTAATAACTCCCTTATATATTTATCCCCTCCGTTTGGTTGAAAAATAACCATAAGTACACTTGGGAATTGCTAAGTTTGTCTGAAACATAGCAAGAACCCTCATCTTCCCCCTTTAAAACCATCTTCCAATACAGTGGACTCCTTCCTAAGCATCTAATTCTTTCTTTTAAGGTTATCGGACCCCTTCCAAGGCCACAAACACTCTTCAAAACCATACATTCCCTTCCTCCGATCACAAACAACCCTTGCCGATTGCCTTAACATTCTTCCGATCCCGGTGGACCCCCTCCGATGCGATTATCGCAATCGGAGGTCGCAAGGGTATTATGGCTCGCTGTTGTTTCTTCCCGATGGACGTTCCGCCAATGCCATTTCGCAATCGACATGTCGCAAATACCATATGCCACATATATACGCCCCTTCCCCGTTAGCCGATGCGATATCGCTAGTCGGCGATCGGCGGTCGCAAGGGTCATGTGCCCGAATTGCATGCCGCTTCCTTTTGCTCCGATGCGACATTACCACTGTGTCAAGAGAGCATATTGCTTCACAAACACTTCCTCGCCACATGCCTCCATTTATTCACATATTTTGTTTAAAATACGATTTATCATTAAAAACTCGCTTCACTGCAAATTCATCGCAATTCGCAGCATTGCAGCTATCACTATCGCATCGCAGAAATATATAAGGCGTCGTACCATCCAACACCCTGCCACGTCATCCTGCCATGTCACCCGCTGACGTCATCCACCGTACCAGGACCCACTGCTGACATCATCCTGACATCAGCAGCCAAAGAAGGAAAAAAACGCAAGTGCAAAAGTCAAGCTTCGGAAGCCCGGATTCAAATTCTGAGGCAGTTTTCGATGCGCGATTAGCGCCTAGCGCTAATTGCGCATCGCTATGGGCAATAGGCCATATTGGAGAATTTTCAGGGAATCTTTTGATTCCATAGCTGTTTTTGCGCCGAAAAGAACAGAATGGACCTGATTTTGCAGTTTTGAATGCATCAGAAGACAGAGAGAGACCCGGTTGAGGCATTAATGAGTATCAGAGCAAATGTGGAGCCAAAATCCACGTCAAAGAGTATCAGTGTTGTGGTGAAGTGTATCAGTGAAGATTTTCTCAGGGCTCGAGGTGAATAGAACATTAAAAGAAATCCTCAAAAGTCAAGAAGCAGTTAAGGAACCACTCAGCGCTCATCATCACAATGACTGCACATTAAAACTCACATGAGATCAATGGACCAGAACTCAAAACGCAGTTATGACAGAAGCACTGCACCAGGCCGTCAAAGACACCATATTAACTCATTTTGATCCAGCTGCCTCTGGCGCAACTCAAAGGATGTTTACTTGCATTTAATTCCATCACAGGTTTAGGTTTAAAACACTTTTCCCCGCAGACCTGTTAAGGTCGGTTGTAATAAAAGCTTCAGGATATTTTACCTATAAAGAGGGCCCAAAACAATGGAACGAGGGGGGTTGATAGATCTTAGTTGTTTTGGTTTTTGCTCGAGGAGAGACTCACACTGTATATGTGATAATTTCTATAATCAAAGATTGCTTGAGAGTTCGGAGAATGAACTGTGCACTGTGTTCAATTGGCTGAAGAGTGATTGTGGAATTCTTGTGCTTCTACATGGTTCAATAAGTGTTCTTTAACTCTGTCTAGTTTCTTATGTTTGTTTTATCATCTATGTTTCACCATCTAAATTTACAGAAAAGTAGAATAGTTTAGGATTTGCTTGGCAGCACCCTATGCTCAATTTATGTGATTTCCGCATGTTTTCATCAGGAACAGCTATGAATATGCATACATAAATGATCATGTTTACACTGTTTTCTTTCACATATGAATGTTAATTTAGGAATTCTTAACTGCTCCTATATAATCATTCATTCACCTCTCTTCCTTGTTAGTTGATGAGAGATTCTTAATTGCCTTTCATCTCTGACCTTCGTCCCATCTTTTCAGCAAATTGGTATTGTTTCATGTGTAGCTATCCCGCTCTATAATCCTCTTGTGACCAAGAAAACGCAACAGCAAGCCTGAATCCATGACTCCATGCCCAATGGTTTGAAACTTATCACACTATGCCTTGCCCCTCTGCTTGGAATTATCCTCCTTACATCTATCTTCCACCCAAACACCAACAAAACCCACTGAATCCAATAGCTAGCCTAAAAATCATCATCAACAAAGCTAAATCATTAAGAGAGAGCCCTCTCTGATTGCAGGTGGGCTAGAACCTGCAATCCAAAGATTGGTTTGTGGTTACCTCGGTCGTATCCCTTCAGGAGCTTAGGGACAACCTGAGTGATAACATAATGGCGACTCAACTGGGTACCTCCTCAGATAATCTCACAAAACCAGTCTGAAGCTCCACAGAGGAAGAAACCGACCTTTAAAAGTCTGGTCAACTTGTGTTTTAGAAAAATTCCCAAAAAACAGATTAGAAGTTGGCTCCTAAAAAGCAAACGTGTCATACAAGATCAAATCCTCATCCAAATCGCCCGGCTGCTTTTGAAAATCCGAATTTAATCCCTAAGATCATTAGAAAACAAAAGCAACAAGAAGACCCCACCGCTTCTAGTCCTGAAACAGTCCAGCCAAGTGGTGTTCCAACCCCTGCCAAAGTTCTATTTCGGTCAACCCCAAGTTCCCCTGGTTCATCATCCCCATCTCCAAGCAGCTCTTCTACACCTCCATCCTTTACTCATACTACCACTACTACTCCTTCTACCCCGATTGTTCCTGTTATCCCAGTTGCCCCAGTTTTTCCACTTATCCCTGTCAACATGGCTAACAGATATGCACCTTTACACCTGCCTGCTAATCCCGGGGCTATGCCTCAGGATTATCAGACAAAAATTACCTATTTCGATGGCACAAATTCCTGCACAGCCCTACAGCATACAAAGAAGATGCAGGATTACTTTGAGAGTTATGAGATTGATGATGACAATGTAAGGATGAAGATTTTTGTCCAAAGTTTGACCGATGACGTTAGGACTTGGTTTAGAGCACTCCCAGTCAATTCCATAGCAGACCCAGGAGCCTTATACCAGTAATTTATCAACAGATGGGAGAAAAATAAAGACCCCCTGCACATACTATCTGAATATGACAACATCAAAAGAGGCCCTCAAGAGACTGTCCTGGACTATTGTGCAAGATTTAACAATGTTTATAATGCAATACCACAAAACTTGAGACCTCCACCTGACCTCGCTTTGTACAAATTCCCTGATGGTTTTGATGCTGAAATGGCCTATCAGTTAAGAGAAAGAGCCCCTCAAATCCTCGCAGAGATGCAAGATGTTGCTGTTAGTGTGGAGGCAAACCTAATTGCCAAAAGGAACAGAGCCAGAACTAAGAGAAGAACCACCTTCAAGGAAGAACCCTCAGCCTTCGACCAGAAGCTTGATGCTATTATCAGTGGCATCCATAGGCTGGGAGACAGAGTAGAGAATGTTGAGAGGAAAACATCATGGGAGGGACAACAGCCCAATGCCATAAGGAACCCAAATTTCAGAAAAACCCATAACTCAAACGCTGGAAGGGCTAGTCCCGACCATGATATTAGGCCTCCTTTCCAAGAAAACTATGTGGAAGCATCCACATCCAGTGAGCCAACAGAGGAGACTCACATGAACTTGATAGATTCAAAAAATGAGCAATATACTTTTCTCACTCAAGAAGATCAAGACCATCACGACGTAAACCAATTCCAAACTAAGACTGGGGAATCTTTTGATTTCAAACAAGGCTATGATTCTGCTGTGTATGAGGTGCACAAACAATATAAGTTGAGAACAAGGACCATCGATGTCCCTGCACCCAGCAATACAAAGGATAGCAAACAGCTCAACAAAATTAAAGACAAGGTCACCATAACCCAACCAGCTGATAGTTCTGTCCCAAACCTGCACCAGGTGACTGTAGAAGACATAACAGACGTGCAGCCTCCTATTACTCAGCCTCTTCCTCTTTCTTCCTTGAGAGAAAATTTAAACAGTAATCCTAAAAGCTTTCCCAAAGCAAACATACCAGAAGTTGTCATTCATCATAGCGCTGACATTCAAAAAGAAAACACAGAAAACACTTTTGACAAGGAAAAAACTGCTACTGCTAATGCAAGGATTCCGTTGGAGAAACCATTTAACTTAGAAACAGAGATTGGCAAACTTAAGATATCCATCCCCCTCTCTGAACTTGCCAAACATGATGTATATAGGCAACAAATTCAAAGGTCACTTAACTTCCAGAGGTCAGGGATGATGTAAATGTTTTAGATGATACCCCTGAGCTGCTGTTTGGTCCAGAAGTTAACGGAAAATCAACATATGGACCTGTTCCACCTTTTTATGTCAGTCTGCACATACATGACAAGATATTGCATAATGCCATTTTTGGCTCAGGTGCCTCACATAACCTTATGCCTAAAGTTGTAATGGAAAGGTTGAACCTTGATGTCACAAGACCATACAAAGATCTATATTCCTTTGACTCAAGTCCAGTCAAATGTTTAGGCTTGATTAAATACCTTTGTGTGTCTCTAGTCCAATTCCCCAACAAAACACTCCTAATGGACGTAGTAGTTGCTGACATTCCCACAAAGTATGGCATGCTCCTATCCAGATCATGGGGAGAACAATTGCAAGGATCCCTTCAACTCGACCTCCCTTATGCTACCATATCTGTCTTTGGGAAACCAAAGAGACTGTATAGAGAAACATTAATGAAGTATGTGGTAAGCAGTGAGGAAAAGCCCCAAAATTTTCCAATTTACTCAATCCATTCCGATATGGATTCCTTCATTTTATTTAATGATAACACTAGCCCTCCAACTGATGATAAGCCGTTATCTTTGGAACAAGAATCATACATCAATGAGGAATCGGTTGCCAATACCCATGAAATTGTCTCAACAGTCAAGGCAACCAACAAACAGCAAGAAAAACATCCCAAGACAGAAATTGTAAGTCTGCCCAATCCTCAAAAAACTGAAACTCTCAATACAAACCTCAAACAATAAATCGCATGGTATTTAGAGTTCGATGGCTCTGTCAACAAGTTAGGAGCAGAGGCAAGAGTATGGATTTATAATACACATAATAATCACGCAGAAGGCCATGCCTATAGATTAAATTTCAGATGTACAAACAACATGGCAGAGTATGAAGCTCTTCTCTTAGGCCTTAAACTGCTCAAAGTCCTAGGAGCTACCAAAGTGTCCATCCTAGGAGACTCCGATTTGATTATACAACAAATCAAAGGTAACTTTGTTACTAATGATAGTAGAATGAGAGCTTACAGGGCTGCTGCCACCGAAATACTCAATTCTTTCAGTGAATTCAAGCTTGCCAAAATTTCAAGAGATCATAATATTCATGCCCACAGTCTAGTAACTTTTGCTAGCACATGCAAGCTTCCCTTTGAACCAAATCACCAGTTCACCACTGAAATAAAACACAAACCTTCGGTCCCTAACAATGTCAAGGATTGCCAGGTATTTCAAAATGATGCCCAGATTAACAATTTCCTCACTCTTGAGGGTGAATTTTCCAACACAAACATTGACATGGATGCCATGAACGATTCCCAACATGTAACAAAAGAAAATCAGCAGGCCCTAATAGCTGCAACAGCTAGACAAATCCTTAACCCAACTGTGTTTAACAATGCAAGCATAGAGCAGTTGAAACAAATTTGTTTAGAGGAAATAGCCAAAGCAAAAGGTGAGTTTATTGATCTAAAGAGTAATTTTCTACCTGCCGGCCTTACTTCATTAGAAGACATGTTTGATGACAATGATGTGCCCAAAAAGCCAAAAATGGAGCCTCTGAATACCGCTATAGAAGAACACAACATAGGAACAACAGAGCAGCCTAGAATGATTAAGTTGTCCAAAAATATGCCCCCTGATCAAAATCTGAAATACGTGGATTTGTTCAAAGAATTCCAAGATGTATTTGCCTGGAGTTATGAGGACTTGAAGTCCTATGACACCTCAGTGATCCAACATACCATTCCCTTAAAACCAAATCAAAAACCGTTCAAACAGAAACTTAGAAGAATCAACCCCGTGTTTATTCCCCTTATTGAAAAAGAAATAAAGAGAATGTTTGAAGAAGGTATCATTGCACCCATCAGATTCTCTGAATGGGTATCTAATTTAGTTCCCACTAGGAAAAAAACAGGAGAGATAAGACTGTGTGTAGACTTGAGAAATTTAAACCATGTCTCTCTAAAAGACCACTACCCTTTTCCCAAAATGGACCATATCTTACAAAGAGTAGTGGCTTCCTCTAGAATTTCTTTACTAGATGGATTTTCAGGATTTAATCAGATACTTGTTCACCCGGACGACCAAGACAAGACAGCCTTTACCACACTGTGGGGAACATTTAAGTACGTTAAAATGCCTTTCGGACTAAAGAACGCTGGTGCTACCTTTCAAAGGGAAATGGATATTGTGTTTGCCAAGGAGATACATGATTTCCTTGTTGTTTACCTTGATGATCTAACCCCATTCTCCAAATCTGACCAAGAGCACCTTAAGCACTTAAGGCAAATTTTCATGACATGCAGGAAATATGGCATTTCCTTGAATCCCAAGAAGTCCCTGTTTTCCCTTGAGGAAGGCAAGCTTCTAGGCCATATCATATCAAAATATGGGATTAGAATTGACCCAGAAAGAGTTCAAGCCATCCTTCAAATTCTGTATCCAAGAAACATAAAAGAACTGCAAGCATTCCTTGGAAAGATCAACTTCCTAAGGAGATTTATCCCAAACCTAGCTGAGCTAATAAGGCTATTGAGCAACATGTTGAAGAAGGATGCCAAGGTAAAATGGTATCTTGAAACCAAGAAGGCTTTTGAGAGTATAAAAACTGCGTTAACTCAAACGCCTATCCTCACCAATCCTCAATTCGACAAAGACTTTATCATTTTTTCCTTTGCATCTGAGCACACTATAGCCATTGTCATTTTGCAAAAAGATGATCAAGGTAACAAAAAGCCAACTACTTTCTTCAACCGAGCTTTGAGGGATGCACCCTTGAAATATCAAATTATGGAAAAGCAGGCCTATGCCCTAGTCAAAGCCATGAAAGATTTCAGAATTTACATCTTATACTCCCACATGATTGCTTATGTCCCTAACGTTGTTGTAAAGGATATATTAACTCAAGAGGGACTAGAAGGCAAAAGAGGCAAGTGGATTGCCAGCATCCTTGAATATGACATTGAAATAAAACCCACCAAGCTGATAAAAGGACAAGCTCTAGCCAAACTAATGTCTGAAACAAACTTTCAAACCTTAGACATTAATCAACTAGACAATGAACCAGAGCTGGTGACTCCACAGATCAGTGAAACCTTTTTGCAATCCCCATGGTACGCTGATATTTGCTTTGTATTGTTAAACCTGTGTGCTCCCCCAGGATTGTCTAGAACCAAGAAAAGATTTTTAAGGATGAAATCCTCAAGTTTGTGTCATAGATGGTGCTTTGTTTTGGAAAAATCATGAAGGTATTTTTCTTAATTGTTTAACTATAAATGAAACTAACAACATCATGAAAGAATTCCATGTAGGGGACTGTGGAGGACACTTATATTGGAAGCCCACGGCTAATAAGATTTTAAGGGCTGGTTATTATTGGCCCTCTCTATTTGCAGATGTCAAGAAGTTTGCTGCTTCATGCCATAAATGCCAAATCTTTGAAGGAAAAAGAAAATTACTCCCCTTGCTCCTTAAGCCCATTTCAACCGAGAAACCTTTTCAACAATGGGGTCTCGACTTCATTGGAGAAATTCATCCCTCTTCCTCAGGCCAGCACAAGTGGATTTTAACAGCCACCGATTATTTCACTAAGTGGATTGAAGCCATTCCATGTAGACAAGCCAACGACTCCACCATTATCCAATTACTTGAGAGTAATATCCTTTCTAGATTCGGCTGCCCTGAGAAAATCATCACTGAAAACACTGTTGCTTTCAAATCCAAAAAGATGATCAACTTTTGCCATAAATACCACATTACCTTGGGCCACTCCACAGCTTACTACCCTCAAGGTAATGCCTTGGCCGAATCGTCCAACAAAAGCCTCATCAAGATCATAAAGAAATTACTGGAGGAAAACAAAAAGAAATGGCATAGGAAGCTCACAAATGCTCTATGGGCAGACAGAATTTCCACTAAGAAATCCATTGGGATGAGCCCTTATGAATTAGTATACGGCATGGAAGCCAAATTTCCTTCATCTTTGGGCATTCCTACTATTAAATTGTTGCAAGAAATTCAGGCTGAACCAAATGACATGTAGAGAAGAGTTAATCAATCCATTTATCTTCAGCAAACCAGAGAGAAAGTCTATGATAGAGCCCAAATGATGTAAGTAAAACTAAAAAAGATGTTTGATAAGAAAACCAAAGCAGAAGATTTCTGGGTTGGCAGCAAAGTTCTAAGATGGGATTCACGAAGAGAGGACAAGGGTAAACATGCAAAATTCGATTTTTTGTGGAAAGTCCCATACATTATTAGCGTTGTGCAAGGCAATAATACATACTTTCTAAGATCTATAGACGGCAGCATAGCTGAAGAAGGCCCTGTCAATGGTCGAATGCTAAAGCACTACAATGATCCTTTTGATTGAAAACTACAGGCAGTGTTATTTTCTATACATAGAACGTTTGTAAATATCAGCACTTTGATTTTATGTTGTAAGAGTCCATGATGCTAAAGCGCGTAGAAGAAAGCAGGCGGTGCTTCATAATGTAATAGAAAAGCATTTAAAGGAAAGCGCTGCTAATAGTCCAAAAGTTCAAAACAATCCAACAGTCAGCACTAAGAAGTGCAAAGCACAGCAATAACAAAAGAATCAAGGCAATTTGACCTACTGTTCTTGGCTTCTCACAAGGAAAATCCATCTCCAAGTGGAGCCACTGTTAGCCTCCTGCTGCAGCAGGTTACTCATATTTCATGATTGACATTTTTACAGACCAAATATGTCATACTTTTCATAGTGCAATGCTCCATATTTGCTAAATAGTCACCAAGCAAAGAAGGCTACTCATAGTTCATCTAACTACTTTCCAATTTTGAAGAGTCATTCCAGTTTTGTAGAATTTTCAGCTAAAGGGAGGTCCAAACAGCCTAATCTTGGTCTCCCTAGGTTTCAATTTCCTTTTTTAGAATATAGAGAATGAAAATCTGTCCAAACAGCTTAATCTTGGCAAATCCTTAGATAGGTAGAGAATCAAAGGAGCCCAACTGCTTAATCTGGGCCCTTGGAAGAAATAAGGGTAGTTTGTAGATAGGAAGGCATAAAAAGAAAAAATTGAAATGCTGGGTCTACAGGTCTAAGTGCACCCAAACTAAAAGAAGAAAAAATGTTAGGTAAGTAGGCTGGGTAGGTAGTTTTGGGGTTGCAGAATCTTGATTTCTAATCAGTTCTATGTTTTCAAAGTATCATCTCTACTCAGGTCACAGTCATCAGGCAATTTTCATATGAAGGAGCTCAAATCTGGCATAACTAAATTCCCTTTCTTCCTCTTCCCCAAATCATTAACTAATTTCCCCAAAAGGAGGTCAAGATCTACTTGATATCTTTTATTTCATCATTCTCCATGCCATTAGCCTGGGTGAAGATCTGCTTCACTCAAGGAGGATCCATAATTTCTCTATAGGGTTCTTTCTCCCCTTTGAAGCCTAAGATCTCTGAAACTTAGCGCTTTCTTGTCATCTCCATATTAAATACTAACATTATTATTTAACTCCCTATATTTTCCCCATCCCCCTACTAAAACTATGTAGATAATCCCCTTATTTAAATATCCCCTCCCCCTGGTTGATTCCTTGGCCCTTTTTGCACCGAAAAAGCCCGAAATTGCCTGATTTTTCCAGATGAAATGAATTTGAAGACAGAGAGAGACCAGGAATAGAGATTAAAGAGTATCAGATTAAATATGCAGACAGAAAGCACGTCAAAGAGTATCAGAAAGCGGCGGAGTCCATCAATGTAGCAATGAAGAGTATCAGCGAAGATCTTAGCAGCGGCCCAAAGCAGGTGAAAATTAAAAACCTTCCAGCAAAGTCAAAGAAAAGGGCGAAGCCCCTCAAGGCTCTCAAATCACGGTTATTGCACATTTAACTCACACCAGAATAGAACTGCAAATCCCAAAGCATAGTTATTCTAGCAGTACTGCGTCGAGCCACCAAGGGCCACATTGCACTCTTTTTGATCCAGCTACCTCTGACACAGTTCAATAGATATTTACCTGCATTTAATTTTGGTACAGTTTTAGGTTTAGAAAGCTCTTTTTGCAGACCTGTTTTAGGTCGATTGTAATAAATATTTTGAGATTTTTGCACTATAAAATCAGCCCTCAAGACTGTATTAAGTGTTGGTTGGTTGGTTGACAAAGCTATCTTTAGTTGATGTTTCTCCAGGAGAGACTCGCACTGTAATACTTGATAGTTTCTATAATAAAAGACTGCTTGTGAGATTTGGAGAATGGATTGTTCACTGTGTTTAACGGTTGAAGAGTGATTATGGAATTCTCATGCTGTTGCATAATTCAATAAGTGCTTCTTACCTCTGTTTTCCATTCATAAGTTACCATCTAAATAGCAGAAAAGAAGATTAGCTTAGAATTTGTTTAATTACACTCTATGCTCAATTTATGTTGTTTCTTTATGTTTTCCTCTGTTTAGGGATAAATATGAATTCCACATGGCTCATGTTTGCCCTAACCTTATCACGCATGACAGTTATCCAGGGATCCTTCATTGCCCCTAGATAGAGATCATCCTTCCTTTCTGGTAAGCTGAATGAGAGATTATTAAGTGCCTCTCATTCCTTACATTCATTCATCTTTAGTTTGAAAATTGTTTTATGTGCAACTATCTCGCTCCATGTTCTTCTTGTGACCAAGAAAACGCACTGGCAATCCTGACCCATGACTCCATGCCCAATGGCTTGAAGCTTATCACTTCATCAATTGCCTCTTTGCCTGAAAGCATTTTCCTTCCATCCAAACACAAACAAAAACCCCTGTACCCAACAACTAGCCTAAAATCACCATCAACAAGGTTAAATCATTAAGAGAGAGCCCTCTCTGATTGCAGGTGGGCTAGAACCTGAAATCCAAAGATTGGTTTGTGGTTACCTCGGCCGTATCCCTACAGGAGCCTAGGGACAACCTGAGTGATAATAGCATCTGAGGTTTTGATAAAAGCAATCACAAACCTTCCAATCAAAATCATTGTTTTCACCATTGCTAGGATAGCAAGTTCCTCCACATTGCATCAGGCATCATGACCCGCTATGTTCTTAGTAGTAGAATGCCTAAGACCAGTAGTCTATGATTGGTGTACAATGCTCTTGACCAATACGAAGAAATAGTTGACATTAGGTAGATATGTAAAAAAAATAACTTTAGCTATGTTATCATCCTTTTCTCATTTTTCTTTAAGCAGATTATAACACTACGACCCAGAGTAGCTACTGCCATCCATAGTCGTAGAGATCCTAGGATGGCTAGATGGGAAAATTTGATGAAGTGACTCAGTGGAGGTGAAGTCTCTCAGTCGGCCTTTGATGATGAATTATTCCACTGGTGGGAGAAACAAGTCATGGCCATAGAGGATTACCCCTATGTAGGTTTAGAATTCCAAGAGGACCTAGAGGTAGTACTTCCAGAAGGAGTTGAATGGGGCAACATTGATAAAAAAAAAAACTATTTTTAACTTATTCAATTTTTTTTTATTTTTCAATATAATCTCAAGAAATTCAAAATATTTTTCATGAAACAAAAATCTTTCAATATTAAATTATCATGATACATATATTGGATGATGAGACCTCACGGTCTACTGAGGCATAGGCATCACGAGAATGATGTGGAGAGAGCAGTAGCTGAGTTTGAGATAGTTCTTCATGTTTTTTAGAGGAACTTGGAGAGTTTGACTCGTCAGGCAACAATGACAGCAGTAGAGGATCTCCTTGAGGCTATACAGAGATGAGTGGTTGGCGTACCATGAGAGTGGGTGCGGTTCTTCTGACGAGTGGAAAATGCCATCATATTCTTCTGAGATGCTCATCCAGGGCAAGGCCCACAACCTTAGATATTATATGACTAATATTTTTTATATATGTAGATGATCGGGATTAAGCCCTAATTTTCTAGGAAATTTGTCTACAAATTTGTAATATTTTGACATAATATATCTATCTATATACAAAGATTTTGTGATGATTTGATCATATATATGTTGACGCTGCTAGACCCGCCAACATGTCAGGGGATCTCCCTGGTAAGAAGTCCTAACCTTAGACCGTTTGGAGTAGGAGTCCCAGCAGTGGGTAGTAAATCTATGCCTTGACTGTGATAGCGTGTAGAAGTAAGCGTGATATATTTGTCAAAATCAAGTGTGTGACCTTACAATGAGTTAAGAGAGATGCATGGGGAGGTTCTAACACTTGGAGGGGAAAAGAAAGTGTGCCCTTTAGAAGCTTGTAATAGTATATAGCCTGAAAGGAACACACAAGTTGAATGACATCATAAGATGGAAAGCAGAATAGTTGACAATCCAAAGTGATGGTGATGAGCACCAGTATTGCAGCAATAATGTTGCAACTCCTGGGGCTACCAACTTTACTATATCAACTTGGGGTTCATACAAACTTGGAGGTGACGTTGTTGTATACGTAAGCAAATGTGATGGGTCCACTCTTCTTCACTGCTAAGCTAGTGAGAGACCACTATGGTTTCTCAAACCAGCCTTCTAGTGATTTAGAAGAAGCTTGATTACCAATGAGGAAAGGAGAAATTTGCACTAGCTGAAATCTTGTTTACTGTATTAAGGAAAGACTAAGATCAAATGCTCAAACACACCATTCATCTAAATAACTGCTACGAGGCTTTGCTTCAAAAGAATGCTAAGTGAACATGTGCATAATCCTACTATCCTAGGCATGCAATTTGAAATAACCAAACACTCTACTGTTGTTCATGTAAATGAACACAATAACTCTTTTTTCCTTTTTGTCTTTTTTTGTGTGAAAGATATGACTGCTAAATCCTCTTGGTGATGTGGAAGGTGGGTTATAAATGGGCACAAAAGATCAAATAGCTTGGGAGGCAAGTAAGGGTATTCTCCTATCTTCCTAGATGATTTTTCCACAATTTGGCCTCAAAACAAGCCACTACAAGTTGTCTTACAGGATGTCCTAATGCTTCCTACAGGATGTCCTAATGCTCTTACAGGACCCCTGTATTACTACATGATTCGGATGAGAGCAATAAGAGTGATTTGGAAGGTAGTGTAGGGCTTAGGGAAGGTGAATGAGGGAATAAATAGGGCAAGGGATTGTCTAGGAATTCTTTAAAGCTCAAAACAGAGTTTGTGAGATGGCTCGATTTGCTCAACAAACCTAGAAAGTGGTTCTTATCGAATGATGAATTGGTTGAGGGACTTAGTGGTTTTGGTGATCAAGGATAAATGAGGTTAGGCTGGAGGTGTTGGTCAAGAGATTGTCTTTCACTAATGAAACTCCTACACTGCATCAATCACTGGCATTTATCCATGAATCATGTCAAAGTAGAAATATTTTCAATCAACTAAATAAAACATAATTTCATTATCTAGTTTCCTAGTTCGTGCATGGAAATACTTGTAAAGTAATGTGAAACACTATTAGACCTAATACAAGGCTAAGGATATTAGAAATGATAATTAAATCCTCCTTGGAAATGGAAGAGATGTTGGCCTAAGTAGCAGAAAACCCTAAATTCCATAAGAAATTGGAATTCTATCTTTTTGGGGCTACATAGGAGTTTTTTCCTCAATCCATGGTCCATGAAGGGAGGAGTGAGGCCAAAACCACCTGCTAATAGCTTTTTGGTATTCCTTTATCTTTATAAGCTACTACTAAAGAAGTGCACAAATGGAAGCAAACTAATCAAATTCACAACTACTTGCAATAAAATAATGCTAACACCAATTCAACCATTAATCTATGAAAACAACTAAGCATAAAAGTACAAGAAGAGAAGCCTTTGCTACTAGGGTTGGGCCCTAACCCAAGATATTCATCCTTTTATGTCAACTCAGTGTTGGATCAAGGAAATGCTCATTCTCATTATCATATCAAAAAAATGGCATAACAATGTCTTCCACAAGTCTTGAACTTGAAAATAGTGCTCTTACATAAAAAAAAATGAATCCTAATGAGGCTCTAGGCCTCCTTATTTATACCACTGAAGTCTCCAATGAATTCCTTAAATATAGGGAGGCTTGGCTCCCAAACTCAAGATGAACTGCCTCTTTAATTGTCATTGGCTCGATTGCCTTTTGATCTTCATGACTCGGCTGCTTGCAACTCTGAGCTAGTGTGATTTGATGGAGGAATATTTGAATGAGTGAGGATTAAATTAGGAGGATATATCTCCTACAATCTCTCCTCCTTATCTGATTCTAGTTTCTGCCCTTAATTAGCCAAAATTTCCATGATTTTCTCTCAAAAACCTACAATCAATGCACATTAGTCCACTAGACATAACATCTTACTTTTACTCATCTCATTAAGAAAAAATATGATTGAAATATCTGAGGAATTATTAGAAGAGTTTATTTAAATAATCTTGGAGGTGTATTAAGGTCCATATAGTTACCCAATGATGAGGCTCATCATCACCCCCCTACTAAAAGTGTTGCTCATCCTCTGAGCAACTCAATCTATATCCATGTCATTCATTACTCTAGGGGCCTCCCTGACATCCCATGCTTCTATTGTTGTTTCCTCTTCCTATGAATAGAATCCATCCTTCCTCTCTATCTCTTCCCATTGCTTTCTTTCTTCCTTACAACATTCCTAAGAGTGGTGGTGGACTATGTCTCAAGCCAATCCAATTGACTTTGAGTCTTTGTACATCTTGCTTGTACATGGGTGTTCTCTTTAGTGCCTCTCTCATTCTCTAAGGATAATGGTATTCTTTGATTTTCAGGATGTAGGGTAAGGTGTTACATCTTCTTTGGTAAGCTTGCATGATTTCATCTCCTAGAAACTTGAACATGTCTTCTAAGTGTGTCACTGCTTGCTCTTGGGTAGCAAGGTACCTAGGTGCAAGCTTAGGATCATTTGCAATTAGGTTGTGGGTGCTGATGACAACCATTGGGTTAGATTGCTTAGCTCTTATCATGAGGGTTTTTGTCTCTTCTCTTGCCATTACCTTCTTCATCTCTGCATCTCTTGCCTCCTCATGGTTCATCTATGATGCTAAGGCCATCAATTGTAAGTCCCCTACTTTTGAATTTGGGTCCCACACATTCAAATCTGTCAAGGCCAAGTTGTGTAGGTAAAACTCAGACATTTTAGCTCTATCATCCAAAGTGCTTTGATCACAAAGATCAATGAATTGTATATAGTCTTAGAAAGGAATAGTGCCTATCTATGCTAAATTCTCAATTTGGAACTATCACCACTACTCTGTAAGATACAAGGCATAAGACTTCGCTGGAATCCTGCACTGGATTGCCTCTAAGGATAAATTGGCCATAGTTTCCAACTGGCTTTCCCTTTCTTGTAACTATCCCCTTAGCCATGCATTCTCTGCTTCCAACTAAGCTTTTAGCATTGCCTCTCTTTCCCTTATGTTGCTCATTTCTCTACCCATCTCCTTTACTTTCTCCTCCATGTGGTCCACATCCTCCACTCCTTTGGACTTGGCAATTTTCATCCACCTATGTGTTCTTGCCCTTTCTTTCTCAAGCTCAAAGAATAAGGGGATGGAAAATTTATATGGGATGACCCTGCCCCCTTCAATGAACCAGTAGTAAGAGTCAAGGATGGGCTGAGGACTAGGTTCTCTTAGTTCTGGGTCTTCCTTCTTTGTTTCTTGCTGAGCGATACCTTCTTGGTCCATTTTCTGAGTTTCAAGTAGGTTTAGCAGAGTTTCCTGTAGGATGGCCTTTACTTCCTATAGGTCCTTTTGTGTCACCTGTAGGAGACCTTTTCCATTTCATGAGGCAGACCTTGTGACAGGCTTCCTAACATAAGTGTTGGGAGATTTGGAAGAAGCTTTCCTTGATGATCCTTCTCCCTAATTTTTCTCTAGAGGAGCTAGCTTTTCTTACTAGTTTGGTGAGTCTTCAACGACAATAAGAATCTTGGTGGGTGTTTGAGGCCTTCCTTGCCTAATCCTTATGTTTTTTCTTATCCTAAAGTATAATGGGGTTTGTCTCTACCTCTTCCATCTTGACTTAATAGATGTACTTAGGGTAGTAAGAGTAGTTGATGCCTTTTCTTAGTGGGTTCTGGAGATACCCTTGGTGATTCTTCCCCTTCTTTACCATGAACTGTAGACCTCTGTTCTTCCTTACCTTTTTTTTCCTCTTTTCCATTCTCCTTCTCATTCTTGTCTTTCTCTTCTTCTTCTTCCTCCAATTCCTCACTTTGTTCATTCGTTTCTTCTTTTGCTTCTTCTTCTATCTCTTCTTCATTTTCCTCCTCCTTTTTTTCCTCTTTTTCCTCCTTTATTTCTTCTTCATCCTTCTCATTAGCAGTGGGGATTTTTTCATATTCAAGAGTTTTTATTTCTCCCTCTGCCTGCATGTCTTTGAACATTGTCCATGTAATAGGAGGTCTTATATTTTGGAGGGCATCTTCTAGGATAAGTTTGATTAACACATGATGGGATAGCTGTTGATGTTTCCCTTCCTACACTTTGATGCTCATATCTATCACTGATTGAAGAAGAAAGTAGGGTATACTTAGTCTGTTTTGAGGAGATGTGTTTGCTCCAAACATTAGTTCTTGGAGAAACCTAAAGTGGTATCCATACACCACATTGTATCTCCCTTCACATGATATATATTTAATGAGGTGGTAGCTAATTTCATTCCAAGTGTATGGAAGGATTTCTTTTCTGACCCCATTTTTTTCCTCCATTTCATCCTCCCCTTCCAAAAAGAATTTCTTCTTTACAAGGGTGTTGTTACCCTTATCTTCCTTTCTCTAATGCAACCCTAACAAAAGTGTGGTGATTATGCCTATGACTTCAGGGGTGATTTCTACTGAGAGTCCTTTCACCACAGAATTGGCATGGGTCCTAGATAATGGTATGAGTGAGAGAGACAAGTATCTGGCCATCTCATCATCATATCCCCTCATTGTTTCAAAGAAAGCCATCCAATTGTGCCTTGTGAAGATATCTACTACAAGGGGGTGCTGATGAATTCTCACTGTGTTTGTGGGTTCCCTCTTGTTAAATCCCCTATCATTTTTCCTTTGGTAATTTTGAGGCTTATATGGGTATAATTCCATAATTCTAGTGGGTAAGTGATTTAAATGATACCTCTGCAATATAATTCCCCTAGACTGCAACGTATTTAACAAAATGGAGGATTTTTATTTACTTTTTAACTGGAAAATGTGGGAAGGTATAGCTCCTACCTCCTGGTTACTGTCTAATGAAGCAAACCTTTGATATTTCCTCCCTAAATGCCCACTAATAATCCTATAGATGTCTGCTCTGTATCCTGTAGGTCTCCCTGTAGGATCCTATAGGTTTTCCTGTAGGATCCTATAGGTGCTCCTGCACTGTAAAATGCTCATTGTCTTTCCTATAGACACTACTTCAAGAGGCTGAGAGAAACCTAGTTTCGAAAATCCTCAAGATTGTGAATGCTTCCTTTGCATCGAAATTATTGTTTTATTTCCTCATATGGGTGATCATGTGGGATGGTGTGTTGGCTACCTAAGTACAAGCACCCACTTTTGGGCCATTGGTCGCACTATCACTCCATCATTCCTCCTTACCTAATAATCATCTCCCACTTCGATCATCTGTAATTTAACCATTTTTGGCCTTATCTCCTTTTTCCTCTGATTTGATTGTTGCCATGTGTGGAGTGGTCTAACTAATTTCTCCTCGTCGACTGGCCAAAGGTGGCCAAGTTAACTGGTCACCTTTGCTTATAAAACCAACTCTTACAAAATCCTACATTTTTTACTATATTATGCTAATGAGAGAGCTTAAGTATGATGACATACCTGTGGGTAAGATGCTTTGATGATGCTGCTTGTTGGAGAATGATGTCCCTATGTTGTGTATTTGCTGCATATTTTTTTATTATTGGCCTCTTTTGATGCTTGTTTCCTTTGATGTGCAGGAACAGGAGAGTGATGTTGATGATCCTGCTATTTTTGTTGAGCTCTGGAGGAGCTTCCTTGACATTGGGATCTCTATCTTGAAGATGACTGCAACCTTATGAAATTTCATTTTGTAGGATAGCCTGCTATAGGATTTTCTATAGGAAACCTATAGGATGTCCTATAGTTATCTCTCCCCTAAAATTTTCATTTCTTTTCACTTCGGGAGCATGAGGATTGCTTTCGTGGGTAGAGAAGGGATCTAGTGGTTGGTAGGTGAGAGTTATAGCCTTCAATTATTGTCCCCTTGTCCTATGTTCTCACCCTCTTCTATTTGTTTTTTTTTTCTCTTTGAAAATTGTATTCTTTTTGGAATTGACTTATTGAATGGATGCAGGGGAAACATGGTGGTGAGAGGCATGGTGAAGAGGTGGTGAAGTAAACATTTTATTTTGTTTCACATAGTTTGGTCATCCCCTTGATCTAGGGTCACTTTTCTTTGGATTCCCAAGCCACTGTAATTCCTACATGATCCTCTTGTAGGCTTTTAAGGAATCCTATAGGTTTACAGGGAATCCTGTAGAAAACACAAGTCTATGTAAGCAAAGCTGGAGTAGTCCATAAATGGAGGGATTGGTGAGATAATGAAGAATATGAGATCGAGGAATGAAAATATGGAGTGTATAGATCCTTCTGCTCCTCTCAAGTTGCTTTGATCCTCCTCCTGCTGACATGCAAACAACATTTTCAAAGTTTTTCTTTTCTCTCTTTTTATATATTTTTTCTTTTTGTTTGTCTTTTTTGAAAACAAATAGTCTCCCTCCAAGAGGTTTTCATCATAGATGCTTGCTCTAGGTGCCTCAAAAGATGTTTTCACCCAGATATATTTTTATTTTTATTTATTTTTTTATTTTTTCAACACAATTGGGCCACCTCAAGAGGTTTTCAACCCAACAGTGGGACTCAGGTGCTTCATGGAGGTTTTCAACTGATTTTTTTTTGTTTTTTTGTTTTGTTGTTTTTTTCTAGGGACTTGATGGGGTAGAATCTGAGACTTTCTCCACCACCATCACTATATTGTTGATGCCATTGATGAATTATTTATTTGACAAGGGCTTCTTGTCAACCTTTAGTTTGTACCCATTGACAAGGACTAACCTCTACACCAATGGTTCTTATCTGTATTGAACCATTATCATGACATTTTTCTATGGCATAAGTCCCTAACCATCTAGTCCCTAACTTGCCTTTAATATCCTTGTATCTGAAATCATACAACAAAGCCTAATCCCCTTCTTGAAATTGGTTGTTATTTATGTTCTTGTCATGCCAAATATTCCTTTGAACTTGAGTCACCTCTGTGTGGAGGACTACCTACATTGTAAACTCATCTAATCCATTCAGCTGGAGTAATCTCACTTGCTATGCCCTAGTGAGACCTAGATCTAGTTGTGATTCAATTCTTAAGGTGTTGTATTCAAATTCAATGGACATCAAGGCCTTCTTCCCATAGACCGGCCCATAAGGAGTTAATCCAGTGGTGGTCTTCTAGGTGGTATTGTAGGCCCAAGTGGCCTCAACTAATCAATCTGCCTAGTTCTTTCTATTGCTACTAATCACTTTGGTTAGAATTCTTTCCAGTGCTCTGTTGGTTACCTCCACTTTCCCATTAACTTGTGGGTGTTAAGGAGTGGATGTTGTATGCTTGATCTTGTGTTGGCTTAAAAAATTTTCAATCATGTGAGATGTAGACTAGTCGCCTTGATCAGTGACTAGTTCTCTAGGGTACCCAAACTTATAAAATACATTTTCCCTTAAGAACTCACCCACTTTCTCCTATGTTTCTTCTTTTATGGCCTTGGCTTCAACCCACTTGTTAAATAGTTAATGCACACAATGATGTACTTCTTTTGCCTGGATGGGGGATCAATGGGTCCAATGAAATCCATGCCCCACTTGTCAAATGACTCGAAAGTCACTTGAGGTTGTAGAGCCATTTCATCCCTTGGGGTAGGTTTCCCCATCCTTTGGCACCGATCACACTAACTAGTATACCTCCTCACATCCTGGTGAAGAGTGGGCCAGTAATAACTAGCTTGTAGCACCTTTAATACTATCATTTTGGCTACAAAGTGACCTCCATAAGGCCCATCATGACAAGTCAAAATGATCTGAAAGACTTCCTCCTCCCTGGCACATCTTCTCAGAATTTTACTTGGCCCTATTTTGAAGAGGTTTCCTCCAATCCAAGTGAATAGGGAGGTCTTCCTCACAATCTTTAATTTTTCAATGGAGGACAAACTTGGTGGAAACTCTCCTGGTGGGAACGGGTTCCCCCAAGAGTCAGCTTTTAGCCTAAAAGCCCATGTTTTCGGGTGGAAAGCCCAAATTTTGTAATAAATATGTAAAGTCTCCACATTTTGTGGTCGTGGAGCATGAAGATGTCAAGAGTCATAAAGGGCTGTCCTCCCTTGTTTTGTCGAGTCTCAAGTCAGCTGTAAAGATCTCCCCATGGTTTGCAGACCATGGGATTGTATAAAAAGGGATTCGTAGAAGAGTCTAAGGCAGTAAGATGAGCTGGTGCTTAAGAAGTTCTAAGTGTTCTCGGGTCTTAGCGTAGGTAGAGGCTCTGCAGCTGAGTTTGTAGAGGCCTAGGGTGCAAGTCCACAGCTGAGTGCGCAGACCCCTGTAGCTGGGTGTGCAGGGCGGATAGAGTTTGCACTCAACTTGAGATATCAATAAAGAGAAGTATTCTACAATCACTATGTATTTTTTCTATGTCCAATACATCTAATTGTATTATGTTATGATCTGGGTTTACATTATAATGCTTATTTGATGTGCGAATGTATTTGATTATGTCTATTAATTGAACGCAAGCAAGAATATAGGTTTATGCGAAGATAATTATAAATTTGTGATAGAGTAGGTAAACACTTAAGATAACTTGGGAACTCATACAGTAATGTAGATACAGAAGCGTGTAAGTTCCTGGACCTTTGGTTGGGGCTGGCGAATAACAGATAGGTACCTTCGCAGAGGTACTGAAGGACGAAAGAGAAGGAACATCGATAAGCCCTAAAGGCTTATCGATCTGCATGAAGGCAGGATCATGAAATATAGATCGACATCATGACCATCTCAAGGTACAGAAACCTGGTTCCTTCATCCCCCCATACTACTTCAGGTGAGACTTCGGTCCACACTCCGTGAGCTAATGCTGAAATGGCCAATAGTGTAGGGATTTTCTTGGCTGACTAACACTGAACCTAGGTCAAGGCTCATCAAGCCAAAAAATGGTTTCGTTGTTGGGACCAAGATCTGCATGAGAGATGTGTGATGTTGTATCATTGGAATCCAACTAAGAAAGAAATAAAAACTTGGTTGGATAGAAATATTCATAAATTCGTGGTGCAAGAAAACAAGAATTCGTGATTGACGAAAGAAAAGTGGTTGGACAGATACCTGTACATAGAAATACACAAAATCTTCTTCTGTTCCTTCTCGGTTGAGTTATATGAGTGGATTGTGAAGTTGGAAGATGGCCAAGGAAGGTGGAGGCTTGACAAGATGATTTTTTGGACATCGAAGCTAGTAAGGAGGTTGGAAGCTTCTAGAGATAAGTTCACATGCACTGTCGACCATTAGCTTGACCGCATCATAGGAGGATTTGTGATAAAGTTTACAGTCAATACCTCTGTCAGTTACAGTGAAGCAGAATGCCTCTTATTTAAACGATCGCGAGGTAAGAATTTCAAATCATTGAATATTTGGATTAAGATGCTCTTGTACGAATAATGGGGTATGTGGTTACTTTAATGTTTGGAGCTACGTGAAGCAAAAAGCCTTTTAGGGATGTAGGAAGAAAAGGTCTTGAGTATAGCCCGCTGATTAGACCTTCTTTAAGTGACAATGAAGGAGCACCGCAAACTTCTCCCGTGAGCGCTAATCAGTTGATAAGACAAGGGTTCCCATGAATACCTACACCACCTCCATCCTCGCCTCCACTGCTCACCCCATCACCCACACCACTGCCACCTCCAATGTCTAATATGGAAAACTCCGTAAAACTACCTGTATTCAAGGACATAGGGAATGAGGACCCAGACCAATTTTGGTTAGTCATAACGGTTGTATGAGAAGCTCAGGGTGTCATAGATGATCAATGAAGGATGAAATGTTGGTTAGTGATTTGCAGGATCGCGCACTAACTTGGTACATCAAGTATTCTAATGACAACCAGGCAGCTATGCTAATAGAGATCCAAATCGTGTTGAATAAAGAATTTAGTAGGCCTAAGTCTGAAGTGTAGTCAATTGTGGGATTCAAGGAAATCATGATGAAACCAAGTGAGACCCCTTGGGAGTTGGATCATAGATTGAAGTGTAAAATCTGCAAAGCTAATATAAACTTAATGGATGGGTAGCACCCGGAATGGTTCATGGCTTCGCTCTTACCTCACCTAAGGGATGCACTGTCACAACAGAAGATTACGACTCAGGTAGAAGCCTTGGAGATTGCAATGGGACTGGATAAAATGTTGATGCAAGATCTGAATTTGGGGGTTTAGAAAACTCCTGTGCAGTTGCAAAACCTTGGTCTCTAAATGCAAAGTCTGAAGCAGGACAAAACAACTTGACCAGAGGCACATGAAGAAGTTTGGTGCATAAAATACAATTGTCAGGGGCATGCCAAGGATCACTGTCGAGTCTTCGTGAACTATGTTACAGTAGGAGGACAAATTCCTCTGCAACCTAGGCTGATGCAGGGCCACATGCATGGTCTACTCTATGGTGTGCTATATGCCATGTGGTTGGGAAACATGCGACCGATAATTTCCATTTGCTGTAGAAATTCATGTAGACACCGCAACAACTCTTCTGCAATTTTTTTTCAATTATTAGGCCATGGTGAGCACAACTGTCAAATTTATGAATTGATGATGGATAGGAAACCTACATATAGGGTGCAGACAGAAGTGCAGCCTCTAGACCAAGGCATTGGGGGAACACGAGGTGAGTATCAGGGGCACGATCGAGGCCGAGGTAGAGGAGGGCCTAGGAGAAGCTGAGGGCAACTGATTAGTTACAATTGTGGAGGCCCAGGACACTACACAAGGGACTATCTCAATCCAATGTGATTTTCATGCTGCTACTGTACTCAGTTTGACCATGCGACTAAGGATTCCCCAATATTATTGGATAATATTTGCTAAAAGGGGGAACAACCTCTGCAGCCGATGCAGAACCTTCAAATTATGAGGGTTGAACCCCGTGAGGAAGACCCTAAGGTAAACATTATGTTGTAAAGCAGAACTATGACGGGAGAGGATTGTGAAGTAGGAAAGTGTTCCCTCTAAGGACAAAGGCAACCCCTCTAGCCCTAGAGTGGGTCTAGTCACAGCAAAGACAAAACACTCCCTTAAATAGTCATCGTTGGAGGCCTACCTCAAACCGGTGGTTGATGAAGTTTCGTTGCGCTGCTCCAGCTTCCGTTTCTTTCTCCTCAATGAGAAATCAACCTGAGACACCACAAGAAAACAACAGAGCACATAATTGAGCAACAACAATGATCTATTTATTTATAAAGTTAAGAAATCATAAGCTATCTATTAAATTGTACACAAGATATAGGAAATCATCATTGATTGTATTAAAATGAATCAAGAGCAAAGCTTACAACCACATATTGATGTCGCAAGCCTTCTCGGAGGGTCCAGCCAATATGTTTCTTCAAGCATTCACTCTCAAGAATGGGTCTCCCAAATAGGCAATATATGTCTCTCACTGACAAGCTTTAATACAAAGTTAAGGCACTCCACAACCTCTTAACAAACTATTAGTAATCACACACTTGTCACACTCACACCAAATCTATCTACCAAACTCAAAATCACTAGCAGCACTATCCAACTAAAAGAACTAGCAGATCATAGCAATGGTGAGTGATTTTATAGGAGAAGGAGTCTCCATGAAATGAGGGAGAGGGAGCTTATCCTCAAGGAAGGTTGCACAAAAGACGGAAACACCAACCCAAAGGAGGAAGGGCGACCTAAATTGACCCAACAACCAGGTCTAGAGACATCTAGAAGGTCGACTATTGGAACAAATTCGCCCAATCTAGATCGTCACTAGCCATGAACTAAGTCCCCATGACGACATCGCAAGGAGGCAATGCATGCAGACCAATCATCGCGATAAATAGCTAAGAGCCTTGTGTCGAGCCCTAGAGTTCTACCGTCATGGGAAATAGGTGTACACCTACGTGATGAGACTGTTTATGACCAAGGATTGTCACGTATATTAAGGGCTTACTCGCGACGAGGCAAAAACTTAGGGAATAAGGGTCAATTGCAGCATCAGAGAGAATTTTCTTAATCTTCTTACATCAGTGGGAAGATATGAACATGTTTATTTGATACATGACACGGCAGATGGACTAAGGATGAGGACAGTGACAAATTACTAGCGGATGCCCCCTAAAGCATGAAGCCCAAGAGAGTGGGAGGGGTGAAATGATTTACGAAACCATGACCGAATTGGAACGCCACCTTGAAGAACCTGTAGGTGCAAGTACAACTGATATCTCTAATAGTGAAATACATGTAGTCTAAGCATGGGCACAACCATCCAAAAGACATATGAAACTTGGTCTATGGTATGGATGTAGCCACCCAGTTGATAAGACCATATATAATGATAAAGGTATGGTCACAGCCATCCAATCAAAGAGTCATGTATGTAATCACGAACCAATCCATGCAGCCTGAACATATGTAATCTTAGTCCAGGGTCTTGAAACCCAACCAATCAAAGTAGAAATTCTAGCATGCGAATAGATGTGCTAAGTTAGAGCATGATAGAAAGTCTCTTGATTACTGGTCAATGATGAAAACCATTAACAAGCACGAGAGAAACCACCAATAATGTCGATGGCTCTCAAGGTACTGCCCAGTACAATCCACTAAGTGTGAAAAATGAGCTGAATTCAAATACTCGTGGAATCACCCAATCAAAGACCAATGATGAAAGTCTATTGTCAGGCATGAAGAACTTGCCATTGAGGCATGCAAGCTCCAAGGTATCGAAGGGGATCTCTAAACCAATCTCCTGGATAATGAGCTAGTGTCAACAGGAGACGATCCGCATAGGAGGGCCATAATGTTTCCCCTAGCAATGGCACGAGATAAGGAACAAGTGGTAAATGATGAAACAGAGTATCAAAGGAGGAGGTAAGGGTGTGAACTGTAGAAGGATTATACGCTTGAACATATCGGCGACACGACTCCAAAGGGTGGTAGCATATTGGTACCAAAGGATCGGAGATCTGATGGAGACAACACAGATTAGATGGAATGAGGCAAAATGGCAAACCAAAACCTCGGAAGACCAAATGAGGATGTGAGGATATCCCAACCCAACAAGAAGCAAAATTGTCGATGTTCAAAAGTGACTAACTGCCGTAGGTAACCAATGATAACTTCCAAATTTTCCTCCATCATTACTGGTGAGTACCCCAATTATTTTTTAAAACAAGTTTGAAGGGGATAGCATATGCCTGTAATATAAGCTTGACCTTCGGACAAATCCAACCTCGTAATAGTTTAACAAGCCCTATGGAGGAGAAGCTCAAGTCTCGTCATGGTGATGAGTCCAATGTCGTCAGGGTTTAATGAGTCTGACATAGGGAAAACACAGAGTTTTTTTCATGTTTAGAGAGTTTGAAAAAGACACGGAAAAGAAAACTCTAGGGGGGTCCTTTCTCATAAATTTGTGTCCCTTGAGCCTGAAAAAATATAAAATAATACTCAAGAGAACCGCTTGACCATTACGATCAAGGAGTAATTTTCATAATTAGTGGCCCCAATCTAAAAAAGAAAAAAAGTGATCGAAGACACATCATTTCGTAACCAGTATCGAACTCGAAACGACAAAATTTCGGCAATCTTTTCATGTTGATATGGTCAGAAAAGAGCTGAAAGTGGACTGCCTTTTATTCCGTTTAATGAGTTAAAAGTGAAAATTCGGCAATATTTTCATTTTTTGTAAGTTGCAAAAGGGCTTAAAGAGGACTTTTGGAAAATATGGACCAAGTGTATACGGATCAAGACATGTACCTGCCATCCTTGTTTCTGCACAAAAACACCACATCATAAGATCCATTCGATACAAATACATTATATATATGGAAATTAGGTTAAAAAACTCAAAAACCCCAAAACAAAGGTTAAAATGAATGATAAAACCCTACCCTATAGTGCAAAACCTTAAAAATTTGGAAACAACACTATAAAAGGGGTCCATGGTAATTAATTTTTACATTTACCCTTTGAGTTTTTTTACCTCTGGTGATTTTGTGTGAAAACCTACGCGAAGTTCCGAGCTTGATTTCGACATCAAAAATCAACCATCTCGCCCAAGACTCCTACCAAGTAAGTAATCCCTCTTTTGCACTGCATTTCCATGGTTTTTTCAGTCAATTTCATGTTTCATAGGTGGTTTTCGGTGGATTTTTAGTTCCAAATCTGCCTTTCAGTCATCGCGGAAGATCCACTCAGGTTAGTGACAACCGAGCATGCTAACACACACCACCATTGGGATCGTCACTAGAGATAGATGTAATCTTGCGATGATCGAGGAAAAAATGAACTCTGACCTTGAGTCGTCATTGCTGTTTGAAAAATAGCCGCGACGACACCGTAAAGATTGAATGTTTTATAAATTGTGCATTTAAGCTTATGGAAAAGGTTCTAATTATTCTTTCCTTCAACACACGGAAAAATGGCATTCGTATGGCAAGAGAGAACCCACGATGACAACGAAGAACAAGAATTTAATGATCTCAGGTGCAAAAGAGCCCTACGTGAGTGTGGATTATTGAAATTTTTCCTTACACCACATCTTCGAGCACATCTTGACTTGCTCGAGCCGTTAATCCACTCATGGAACCCGATAGAGGGGAAGTTCATCATCTGTGGCAAGGACATTAAATTTGATGCGACAAACATATATTTTTTGACCGGTTTGCCACGTCGCGATGAGAGACCGATCTTAGAGGGTACATGGGTTGCCAGTGCGACCCTTGGTATGTTGATAGTGCGGGTGTGCCTAGGGGTGCACAAATCATCCACTAGCGGGAAACTGTGAATCCCAACAATGGGGGATTTGACCCTTCACTTAGTATTGTTTATGGTTATGAGAGTAGTAGGCTCTCAAGCACAACATGAGGCAACAAAGATTCATCTTTGGCTGGCCCTTGATTGCCTCACTCCGACTATGTATAACTGGGCCGAGGCAGTGTCCATTAACATGAAGAGGGAGCTTACTAAGTGCCGACGTGGGGAGACTAAACAGTTCAGATACGAATCCATTCTGATTCCACTCATGCTAGAATAGGTGCCATCCCTTTAGCTACAATATATTGACCTGTATATGCCTAGACCACAGGAGACCTGCATCACCCGATGTGCACATGTTATGCCACGAGGGGGTGGTGGTCAACCAGTATCATGGGGAGTGTTGTTTCGAGAGTGGCTAGACCATCAGAAGGCCATCGTTGAGGATTGGCTGTATGTGGACATGGATTTCCACGGAGACCCCGACATGCTACTCCCACCTAGAGAGCAGTGGGATGAGGGAGGTAAAACACTTGATCAAACACCACACTATTTATGTGTTTTATTTTTCATGATGTTTCTGGATTTTCTCATGCATATGTCTTAATTAACATCTCTATGTTACTTGTAGATGTGGGACTGAAGAGACCCATGGGACTGGCTCTTGAGGCATGGAGGGACCTGCAGGACAACAAAAAAGTTGGCTCTGGTTCGCTCGGGCAGCAATGCAGAGGAGGAGATTGCCCGTAGCCTTGAGGGCCTGACAGACGGGATCCCAGATTACAGGGGGATCAAGGAGGGTCCAGTGGAGTATCAGAGACATACAGTTGGTGTGACACCTAGGATACATAGTCTCTTGAGACGAGTTGCACGGGTAGTGGTCTGCTATAGAGAGCATAACCCACCACTGTAGACACCTAGGCTTTACTTCCTACTATTTTTGAGAGACATGTGTCTCGAATGTATCATGAGCACAGACTCTATTTTTTGACATACACACTTATTTTTTGAGCACCTCGATGCACTATACGATATATATATATATATATATATATATATATATATATATATTTATACATGCTATTTATGGTTTATTACTGTGTCTAAATGCTTCTATAAAATGTTTGATTACATGTTGCATAAATTTCTATCTAATATATGATTTGCTAATGCATCAATTTATGTGTTTAATCTTCTTGAAATGTGTTTATATGTGATAAAATCAAAATTTCTTTCCAATAATTTAACGCGTAAATACAACCGTAAAATCTGATGATCTCTAATGGAATAACGCCCGTTAAGTTGGTGGACAACAAGTTGAGAATCCATATTCACAACCAATGCATGAATATCGAGGTTAACAACCTCAGTCAGTAATTCAATGATAACACTATATTCAGCGACATTCTTTTTGGTTCAACCCAGAAAAACACCTTGAAGGTATACTAACTCACTATGAGGATCGTAGATCACCCATGCTGCAGAGGAAAGGTTCCGGGTACCACAGCAGGAACCATCAGCGAAACCAACATAAGGTGTACCAAATATCTGCACAAGAAGTAAAAAGACATAATAAGTGGCAATTATGCCTACACACCAAGAAATACATGCAAACACACATTGAAAACACATGTATGTACATAGAAAATTCATAGAATTCATGCATAATATTTCTTAAGATAAATCCCATTTCAGGGCTTATCTAGAGGATTCCCTTCATAATCGATCAGCTCATAGGCCCACTTTTGCAAAACACGTTTCACAATGTAAGGCCCATGCCACATAGGCTCAAATTTTCTTGCCCCAAGCTTATCATTTGCTTGATCATAGAGCAGGACTAGGTCTCCTTCAACGAAAGAAAGACGGTTGACAGCTTGGTCGAAGTGAGTTTTCATTCTCTTCTTCTGCGCTTCAATGACTGAAGAGGCTAGTTGACAGGTCTTGTCTAACCACTCTAGGTAAAGAAGACATTCTTCTACTGGAGTAGTGTTTGGGAGCAATTCGACAGCTAATTTAAGAGAATGGATCTCACATTCAATCGAAAGGGTGGCCTCCAGACCGTAAACCAATTGAAACGGAGTGAATCTAGTGGCATTCTTCACTGAAGTTTGGTAGGCCCATAAGGTAGAAAACAACATCAAATGCTAGTTGGACTTGTGCATGCCAATGGTGCGTTGAAGCATTGTGACCAAAAGTTTGTTGACAAATCCTACTTGGCCATTGGCCTGAGGATAATATGACGTCGAACTATCATGACGCAAGCCTAGCTAGGTTGTTAACTCAACTATCATATGATTACATAAATGAGAAACGCAATCAGTGAAAATAGCCCGAGGGACTCCGAATCGAGAAATTACATGACTGAATAAAAATTGAGCTGTTGTCTTATCATCATTAGATAATGTTGGCATCACCTCAACCCATTTCATTAAATAATCGATGGCAACGATGATATACCCATGCCCCCCGGTCGAGCGAAGGTCACAAGTCATATAATCAATGCCCCATTTGGAAAAAGGGCCAACGGTAATGACAGGGTGTAAAGGAGCAGGAGGTGCGCACATCTTCCATTGGTAGATTTGGCATGCATGACAAGAGTGGATGGTGAGAATGAAATCCTTAAAAATAGATGGCCAAAAATAAGCAGCGCGGAGGATCTTTTGAGTAGTAGCATACCCGGACATATGACCACCACAAGAGCCAGAATGGCAGTCATTCAAAACTCATTTGGCTTCCTTGAATGTCAAACAACGGTGGAGAACAGAAGCAATGCTAAGACAGTATTGGATGTCCGTAATAATGCGATAAGGCTGAGAATGATGGCGAATACGTTGCTGAGCATCCTTGGACAAATCAGGATAAAAGGAGGATGTCTGAAGGTAGACAATAATATCCCCGTACTAGGGATCGAGGGTGCTAATCAAGAACAGAGACTCGTCCAGAATATGGTCCTCTAATCGAGAGGATGTGGTAGTGAATGGTAGCGAGCAGAGAAATTCAGCGAAAATGAGGGATTTCTTAGACTTGACCATAGTAAACTCCAAGTCAAACTCTTGAAGGATGATAATCCACTTCGAGTATTTGCCCTCCAGCAACTAGCGTGACAAGATGTACGTGATCGGGTTGCTGTCAGAAATCACCGTCGTTGTACGCAATAGTATATAGTGGTGGAAAAGTTGGACGGAATGAGCAACTTCCAATGCCAACCTCTCAACATAGGCATATCAAGTTTCTGTGTCAATTAGATTGCGACTGAGATAATAGACAGCATGCTCGGTACCATCATCATCATCTTGAACTGAAACCATGCCGATGGTGCTATCGGCGGCAACTAGATAAAGAGTATAGTCGCAGTGATAATTAAGTAGATGTAACAACGGAGTAGAAGCAAGGAGTGCCTTGAGTTGCTCGAATGACTCTTGTGCAGCGGCTTCCTAGACAAAGGGGGTGTCCCGCTTCAATAACCATGTATAGCCCTTGGCAACTTTAGCATAGTTTGGAATAAAACGGCGTAAAAAATTTGCTTTACCCTACAAACTCTATAATTGTTGCAAAGAAGCAGGAGGAGGAAGATTCAAAATGGCTTCAACCTTAAGGGGATCCAGGAATATGCCCTCTTTGGAGATGACAAACCCAAGAAGTCTGTTAGATTCAATGCAGAAGACAAATTTATGTGGATTAAGATGGATACAGTAGTGTCGATAGCGAAGAGAAATTCCACGGAGGTGATTTGGATGGTCTTGGCATTTTGTTGAATGAGCAGGAAGGTCATCTAGGTAAGGTTGCAAAATGTGTCGAATATCATGAAACGCTTAAGACATTGCGTGTTGGAAGGTAGCACCGACATTTTTTAGACCAAAAGGGAGTTTCTTATAGGCGAAGGTACCCCACGGGCAGATAAAGGTGGTCTTGTGTTGATCCACTGGTGATATATTGATCTGATTATAACCAAAAAGGTCGTCCATAAATGAATAAATATCACTTCCAGCGCAATCATCAATAAGCTGGTCAATGAAAGGCATAGGATAGTTATCATTGGGATAAACACGATTAATGTTGTGATAATCAACACATACCCTAATAGTGCCCTGTTTCTTGGTCAAATAGATGATATTAGAAACCTAATATATGAGCGGGATAGGGTAAATAAACTCTGCTTTAAGAAGTTTTTCAACTTTTTCTTTAATAGTTGCATCCTTTCGAGGGTGCACGGGCTATAGACGATGTCGAACAGGTTTAGCACCCAAATATGTAGGTATTTCATGCACCACAATGCTAGGATCAATGTTGGGCATCTCTTCGTACAACCAAGCAAAAACATCACAAAATTCTCTAAAAAGAGCGGTATAAAGTTGAATCTCCTCTGGAGTATAGGTTACTCTGATGTGAATATGCTCAACAATCCCTGGTTTAACAGAGATGTTGATAGGTATGGTTTGCGCAAAGTTCCCCATATTGCCTTTAGAAAAAACTTGATGGATTTGAATAGGTGTCTGAAGGGGTTGGGAGGGGACACAAGAAGCAAACTGCTCAAGACAAGTAACCATAGCCCCGTGGCTAGGGAGAAATGAGGAATGATGGTGATGATAAAACCAAGGGGGTTTCTCGAAAGCCAGAGTCTCGATAATCGCTTCGTCAGAAGGAAATATTTCCTGTAAGGGATCAGAAGAAGCACCATCTCCGAGCCAAGGGGATTGTATATACGTGTCAAGAGCCCTGCTTGAAGGAGCAAGTTCAAAAGATGAAGCCGATGCCGAAACAATTTTGACATAGTTGTGCTCGGCAGGACTCAACGGCATGACATCACCCCAAGATTCTACCTGATCAACAAGAGGAAGGACCCAAGGATCAGAATGGACATAGATCATATTGATGGGAGTGATGTTGGGAGGTGGGAGTGAAAAAAACACCCATAAGGGCAAGATCTTTAAAAATTCCAGCACCCACATTTTCATACGGAACAGAGGTATACTCCATAAAAGGCACATTGCCATTGAAAGAGGAAGAAGTGAAGAAGGACAACTGATCTACCGTGACAATTTTCCCTTGATGGGGAAAATGAAGGACACGAAATAAAGATGAAGCCATGACTCGCATGGCATATGTCTAACTTCGTCCTAAGAGGAGGTTGTAAGTTAAATTCGCATCGACAACTTTGATCTCAACTTCAACTGTATTTCCTTCCAGGGTAATAGAAAAATGTGGGAGGGTACCATAAGGATGGGAATCTCTCCCATCAAAGGCTTCCAAGGTATTGGGAGACTGACTCAAGGTCAGAGAACCAATAGCCTTCCAACAAGCAACAAACATGATGCAAGTGGAAGCACCTTCATCAATAACAATGCAGTGAATATTATTAGATTTGATGATGACTTGAATAAGGAAGGGGATTTGGTGAGGTAGTCTCGGTACATGATTATCTAGGTCAAAAGTGATCAAATCTGAGTCGGTCGGGTCAATGCCACGATGGCCAATCGCAGAGACTTCCTCTGGGAGTGACAGCTCTGGAGGACTTCCAATGCGGACATAGTCGAAGGAGCTTGGGCTAAGTCCTCAACAATGCTATAGTGCTATGCAGCACAAGCATTAGGGTTGTAGGAAGACTTTCAAAGCACTCCTTTGGGAGGAGGTCAAATGACTGACTCAGTAGTAGGTCACTTGATATGGAGTGCACCAATACTAGATGAAGGAATACTAGAGGGGACCTCAGTTGCCTTCCCAGCAGGCGAAGGATATTCTTTTGACCGTGTACTGATATGGATGGGAATCATCCCATCCATAAAGACTTGAGAGCCGAAAGTGGAAGAGGATTGAGATGGATCAGCCACCATTTGAGTCTGTTGTGAGGGAAAAGAATTTGAGCATAGCAGGAGTCCTAGGCCTTTTAGCAAATGACTAACTTCAGACTGCCTAGGGCATTCTTTAGTATAGTGATCCTCATCATAAATGAGACAAGGATACTTAGGCTTGCGCTTGGCACCTTCCTCAGCTGGAGGCTTAGGGGGATCCTGCTTTGGTTGATTGGTTTTATTCTTTCCTTTTCTCTTCTTCTTATCTTTCAAAGTTTTGTCCACCGTGGTGGATTCGACGACGTTAACTTCGGAAGTTTTACCAAGATTGGGTGAAGCCTGAGAAGAATTTTCATTTCGAGCACTAGGCTTTTGCTTCGCAGGGTTCGTGGAAGATTTTCTCGAGGACACGTTGACGGAACTAATGACACCATCAACAGATGGCGTTGATGGAGATTTTGAAGTTCTGGATCATAGAGCATCTGGAAAATAATCATATAGAGTACTGGACTGGGAGTAAACCAAATTGAGGTACTGAGCACATGTCATAGTCTTCTCTTCAAGTACACATGCCCCCATAGCAATGTCCTGGGCTATCGGACCGACGAACGAGGTTGTAAACCAGTCAGTCAAAAGCTAATCAGGGATCTAGAACTTAATTAAATGACAACACCTCCTCCATTCATGGATATGATCGGAGATATGCGTGGTCGTGTCCTGTTTCAAGGATTTCAGGAGATGTGTGCTTGTTTCATATCAAATCGGCAACTGAAATTGAGTTAAAAATGCCATAGCAAGTGAGTTAAAGTCCTGAAAAGTTTCGCGAGCTAGCTCAATATACCATTTTGTGGCAGAGCCAGTGAGAGTCCATTGGAATAGATGGAGCCAGATTGAATCATCAAGCCATGAATTCGATAAACACGATAGGTGATAGTTCATGACATGAGCTTGGGGATCTTCTCCGGTCTTACCGTTGAACTTAGGACAATCACCGAGAATCTTAGTTGGAACAGGTGGCCAATACGGATTATGAAGAATGGGATCATTTGTCAGTTTGGACACATTTGGCAATTCCAATGTCACCAAAAAGGGTAATTGATGGTTGAAGGACATATGAGACTGGGGGTACGAAACAGGGTTAGAGTTCCATCCATTTCCTGGTTGCCCCCATTGATTTTTCTCGGATGGATTTGGCCCATAAGAGTTTTGTCTGTAAGGGTTCTGTCCATAGGGATTATAAGTGTAACCAGATGGTTGACCCTGGTTTTGACCACCAGTAGTCCATTGATTACCAATCTGGTCAACAGGAGCAACATATGGTTGCTGAAAGTTCTATTAAGGGTTAACCTATGCCTGTTGATAATTTTGGTATGGGGCAATTTGAGTTTGCCCTTGGGGCTACTAGAAACCATATGGTGGCTAGGCTCCAAACTGTGCCTAGGGACCAGGCTGCATTTGATAAGTAGGTTGGGTTTGGAAACCAACTTGAGTTTGAAGACCGGATTAGGTTTGGAGCCTGGACTGGGTCTGAAAACCAAGTGGAGCTTGAGAAGCAAAAAACGTTTGAGAGCCCAGTTGAGCGATTCCAGATGGATGTCCTTGGGAAAACTGAGGCTGACCCATCTGGCTAGAAGGTTGGCCCAGTTGAGACTGAGGTTGACACATTTTCCCATAAGGTTGAGTCTGCTGGATAATGGGTTGAGCTTGCACAACTGAAGGCTGCCCTAATTGACCAGATGGTTGAGCAGGCTAAACAATTGGTTGGCCTTGTTGGATTTGAAGCTGACCAACTTGTCCAGAAGATAGACTAGGCTGGATAGTGGGTTGGCCTTGTTGGATTTGAGGCTAACCTACTTGTCTAGAGGGGTGACCTTGGTGGGCACCAGGTTGGCCTTGCTGGATGTAAGGTTATCCGTAGTAAGTAAAAGAGGAACCACTGAAGGCCGAAGGTTGTCCTTGTAAGGGTTGTCTTTGTGGGCTAACTAGTTGCCTTGGATAAGTTTCCCCATAGTACGGTTATCCATGAGAGAGTTGCCTGTAAGATGGCTAACCTTGATAGGGTGGACCTTGAAAATTTGAAGGCTGTGCTTGGCCGCCATGATAACTGGCCGGGCCCCAAGCAACAGATAACGAAACTGAAACCTCAACCACAGGCTGAGATGGGATGGGTCCATGGTGATAAATATGGGCTCCTCAAGAATCATAATAATGAAACAAATTTTGTGGATACAGATTCTGAAGAGCTTGCAAGTACTGATCATATGCCCCCCTTACTGGAATGGAACCAGAATAAGGTGGGGCACTATGGGTGGGATTGACAACTCCAGATGTCGATGCCGACGGAAAACCATCTATAGGACCTTGAAGGTCCTGCAACATTGGTTACGACTGAAGATGCAATGATGGCACTGACAACATGGGATAAAGAAGCCACACAAACGGTCGGAATAGTTGGGATAGATGTGATAGTCACATTATGAATCTGGGGTGTAAATGGTTTTGAGGTCGGAGTGACGGTATGAGACCACATGGAACTCGTAAGGGGAGATCTAGAACTCATGATATCAACCAAAGCATGATAGCATAAAGGTAATGTGATACCAAGAGGGGTGACACGAAAGGGTGAAGCTTCCGTAAGTATAGGGATTTCACCACTTGTCATAAAGGTCTCTTCACCTGAGACGGGGTTCATCTCATCCATGTTAGAGGAAGACATTGGGACCAAAACACTACAAGGAGTAATGGGAAAGTTTTTTCGGAAGGCTCCCAAATGGGGTTCCAATGAATATCATAAAACTCGTCCTCCGGAGTGCGAGAGTTAAGCAATTGGATACTCGGAATGACAGGAAGAGTATCACTAACAACCGGTACCTCACAAGCGATAGAAGATGGAGAGCCTTGGTCACTTGGTACGGGAAACAGGATTGGTGATTCCGCCAGGATGACTTAACTCAAAAGCCCTAGGGAAAAAATAAATAAGGAAAACAATCCTACACAAACTGAAATGCAATCAAGATTTAACAAGTTAAACGTGAACGTGGCCGAATAAATTTTAAGACACGGGAACACAACTTGACCTTTCATCTTTAAAGAGTCGAGAAAAGGATGAAAAGATGACTCTAGTCACCTTCGAATATTTAATGAGCCTGAAAGGACAAGTGCTCAGATGGACTGTTTGTTTTAAGGAGTCTAAAAAGGAACAAAAGTGACTACTCTGGAGAACTAGGCAAAAGGTTTACCAAACAACCCATAAAACTGCATATATGTTATAGCTCCAAATCTCACTATTATGGTTTGTGATGATGTACTCATGGCCTATGGAAACCCCTCCTTCCAGACCTGGTCCCAAATTTAAAAAACAATGTTTTATTCCTTGTACGCGACATTGCCCTGAGTTAAACGCGTGTATACGTGAGTCTGCATATACCCAACCCGCGTATATGTATTAAAACACTTAAAAAATATAAAACTCCTTTTTTTTTTTGCGGAGATAACGGGTTTTACCTGCTGACCACCTGTTAGTGCCCATGGCCCAACTTTTCCCAACCAACTCCTAACTAAAAAACTACTTTGGGATTGGTATAAAAAGACATCAAAGGGAAGGCCTAAGGGAGGAGAGAAGAGAGAGAAAGGTTATTATACTGAGATTTTTCTCCTGACCAGGTTTGAAGACCCTTGTGCCTTCTGCGCTTCCCCCATTTGTACAGGAAACCCTTGTTTCCTTGTGATTTGATGTTCATCCACTAGTTATGGCATCATGGAGTGAGTCTTGGAAGAAGATATGCTAGAGGCTTGAGGCTAGACGGATGCGGAAGGAAGCTTTGCTTGGAGCCTGCGAAAGGTTACTCAGGTGATATTACTCCTTTTGTACATTCTATTTGTCTATAATAAAGAAACACGTCTTGGTTCCCGATATGCTTCTTCTTTATGTTTATGATGTTCATGCTTGAATTTCATATATGAATGGTTGTTTAAAGTTCATAACTAACTTCCTTATTTTATAACATAAAGATGATTTCTGTATAAGTCTTTGTCCATATACTGCTGCATTCTTTGGAATTGTTTGTTTTACAGGACAAAGGAGCAAGAGGGACTTGAAGAATGGTTTGGACCCTTGAGGAACTTCTCGAACGTAGGACCTGAGGTACGCCCTTCTTACTTTAGAATTTTCTTATTATAGCGTAATGGCTGTGTGAATGTGTGTTTCTCTGTTTAGACAACTTTCTGTCTGCTAGGGCTTCCACCCAAAATCCCTATTGGAGAAAATCCCTTAACAATATATACCTTGGCGATCATATGAAAACCAAGGAGTTTTTGTACAACATTCAATCTTCCTGAATGCTGTGTTCAGTGTGTTATGGTCTACAAGGCAGCAGACGTGGCTTCCTATGGATGTAGGATGATAACCTAATGGGGTCTCTTGATATATACTCGATGGTAGTAGAAGCACAAGTTCGTACTAGCAGCTATTGAGTCGAAGAAGGATGAATAACCCAACCTTAAGTGAAAGCAATAGTGACTAGGTTTAACGACGCCATAACACATCTCTAGCCTAGACCTATAAATGGTGTGCATTAAGTTCCAATGCGTTGTTAAGTTCATTCAGTTCATTTTACAGTTGATCTTGAATTATGTTTCAATTTTTAGGCCCTACCATATGTATACCAAAAAATCCTAGTATGCAACTAGAATGAGTAAAGCATCTTTCATTTCGATGAAAACCTACATACAGAAAGGTAGAGAGTTCATTCCCAAACCAAGACAAGCAGATGCAAGCGAAGGCAAGCACTAAGAAACACAATGCATTAACACACCAATCCTATAGTGCATCGATACTACTCATGATAGATTTAAATTTTTCTTTCCAGTTTCTCAAACATGACAATTTGAAATGCAAATGTCTTTTCACTTTTGTTTACTAAATGAATTTAATCTTTTGATTTTGATTGTTTTGAATTTAAAGAGACAAACAAGCAAGTGTGAATTGATTGATCCAAACAATTGTAATCTATGCTCGGTAGTGAAAAATCGAATCAATATCAAAAATTGGTCCAATAATTGACACTAAACATCAACCAGCAAGAAACAAGCAATGAAAAAGCCTCAAGCAAATCAATAAGACGGTCATGGATGAACCTTGGATAGACAAGCAACCCCGAAAAATGATTCAAAAACTTGAAAGAGCTAGGTCACAAGGCTTAAAAACATAACATTCACTCAATGAAAACCAAAGAGATGGTACCTTTAACAAACAACAATTAAAACAAACTGATGGGCAAGAGGAAAACAACAGGGGATAAACAAGACGAGTGAATTCAGGAAGTGAAGTTGTAAAAACAACTTACATAGGAATCGTCGTAGGCATAAAACCAGCAACTAGTGACGATCAACCAATAGTTGCAACAACAAAGTGACGTCGTTGCGAGAGTACACCTATCTTCCACGACGTGCCAATTTCAGGAATTGTTGTGATTATACGACAGGATTTAGCGACAAACAAGTTTACAAAACAGAGATAGGGATACATCATCACGACTATCAATCTTTTTCCAGCAACGAGCTTAAAAATAATGGAAAAGAAGTAAAGACTCCCAAACAAAAACCAGACTCTTCTTCAAGATAACAAGGGGACTTCCCAGATTGACCCAGGTAACCCAAAATATTGATGGTTTAACCCCAAAATTCAAGAGATACTAAATCAAAACCAAACAAAAGAAAACAAGAGAAAAAACATACAAATGACTCCCCACTATGGTTGCCAACTTGTGAAGTAGGAATGTGCTCCCTCTATGGACAGAGGCAACCCCTCTAGCCCTAGAGTGGGTCTAGTCATAGCAAAGACAAAACAATAATTGATTCCCTTAAATAGTCATCGTTGGAGGCCTACCTCAAACCGGTGGTTGATGAAGTTCCGTTGCACTGCTCCAACTTCCATTTATTTCTCCTCAATGAGCAATCAACTTGAAACACCACAAGAAAACAACAAAGCACATAACTGAGCAACAATAATGATCTATTTACTTATAAAGTCAAGAAATCATAAGCTATCAAGTAAATTGTACACAAGATATAGGAAATCATCATTGATTGTATTAAAATTAATCAATAGCAAAGCTTAAAACCACATCTTGACATTGCAAGCCTTCTCGGAGGGTCCAGCCAGTATGCTTCTTCAAGCATTCACTCTCAAGAATGGTCTCCCAACTAGGAAATATCTCTCTCTCACTCACAAGCTTTAATACAAAGTTAAGGCACTCCACAACCTCTTAACAAACTATTAGCAATCCCACACTTGTCACACTCACACCAAAGCTATCTACCAAACTCAAAAGCACTAGTAGCACTGTCCAACTAAAAGAACTAGCAGATCATAGCAATGGCGAGTGATTTTATAGGAGAAGGAGTCTCCATGAAATGAGGGAGAGGGAGCTTATCCTCAAGGAAGGTTGCACAAAAGACGGAACCACCAGCCCAGAGGAGGAAGGCGACCCAAACTGACCCAACAACTAGGTCTAAAGACATATAGAAGGCCAACTGTTGGAACAAATTCGCCCAATCTGGATTGTCCCTAGCCGTGAACTAAGTCTCCATGATGGCATCGCAAGGAGGCAATGCATGTAGACAAATTGTCATGATAAATAGCTAAGAGCCTTATGCCGGGCCCTAGAATTCTACCGTCATGGGAAACAGGTGTACACCTACAACGGTGTCGCAATGAGACTATTTATGACTAGGGATCATCATGTATATTAAGGGCTTACTTGCGACGAGGTAGAAAATTAGGGAATAAGGTTTAACTGCAGCATCAGAGAGCATTTTCTTAATCTTCTTACATCAGTGGGAAGATATGAACATATTTATTTGATACATGGCACAGCAGATGCACTGAAGATGAGGACAGTGACAAATTACTGTGTAACAAGGATAAAGGCATGTAGACTACAGAAGGTAAATGGGTCCACAAAGCACCAGACAAGGAGACCGAGTTTGATCTAGAGTGCGCAAAACAAACATCTGTGGAAGCAAAGAAAAGCTTCACTGAGGCCTCCACCTTTAAAAGTCAGGAGAAACCAGCTGAAGAAATGGACCCATACATGATTACCACATTCTTGGAGACCTGCATGAAGCTGCTCTGTGACAGTAAAGCTATGAAGGGCCTGCAGGAACTGATCAATCGGTGCATTGGTAAGGATGGTGCTACTTGTGAACCGTGCATGGTCACGAAGCTTTGCAAGCACAAGGCAAGGACTCGATGGGAAATGAGACTTACCTCACAGATAAGGGAATATGAGATCCTAGATCTGGGGTCCGACGTGAATGTTTTTCCAAAATAACTTGGGAAAGAATGTGGAGACCTATGCTCTAGTGGTCTCTGATACAGTTAAGAATGGTGAATCAACAAAAAATTATCCCAATGGGGAGGCTGTAAGGGATCATAGTTGACATCGAGGGCACAAGCGCACTGACGAATTTTGAGGTAATATAGATTGTGGATGATAGAAATCCCTACCACGCACTCCTTGGAATCGATTAGGCCATTGACACGAATGGGGTAATCAACCTGAAGAAGAGGAAGATGATATTTGAAAAGAAGTCGCTCTGTGTAGTGGTGTTGTTGGATCCTGCGGAGGGACTGCGCTATACAGAACCAGTCCAAGATTATGAAAGAGATGATGATCTAGACAAGATTTACAAGATAATAGTGCGAGACTAGGATTGGGTGAATTTGACAGTGGATGGACGTATTGCATGGGACTGCGAAAGCTCCTGCACATTAGATGAATAATTGGAGCACTAGAAGAACTGGTTGCATGAAGTATCTACGATGTGTGGTAATATGACGACCAAGCCGTTGCACTATGTGTCATCCGAAGTCAGGGATTTTCCTCATTATGATGGGCTATCTGATGTTGATTGTTTTTTGGATGCATTTGAAAGTGAAGTGTCGGAAAAACATCGCTTCCAGACCTTGGACTAGGTAGTGTGTGCTATGCCTACGAGATGTTGGAGTATGCACAAGGATAGTTTCAATGATTAGCATGACTACAGGAGGATGATGAGAATACGTTTTGGGTAGCCAAAAGTGTGGATGATAGATAAGTATGATGGAAGGGATGATCCGCGAGATCACCTGACCAAATGGACTAAGGCTTATGGAGTGGAGCCCCAGTCTAAATGGGTGCATCTGTTTTGTCATACCTAGGGTGTCATACCAATGAATTGGTAGTTGGAAACCGAGCTCTGTCATGGCACTGAAGAATGAAACATGTTCTACCAGAGATTTCTAATGAGGTTCATCTTTGAGGATGGGTTTGACTGTATTGATGCGACACTACAAGAGGTTAAAACAATGATCTTTAGGATATCAGAAGATACTTGGGACCTAATCCAACATGATTGAACTACCCAAATGAGCCATGCACTAGAATGCTATAAGATGACCACTAAATAAGAACATGAGGATCTCGAAAAAAAAAATATTCCAGAAACTAAAGGTCACCGCGAGGTTGACGGTCTATAGATAGAGGATCTTTACTAACCGCGCCGCTGAAAACTAGGCAGGTCAACATTGGCGCAGAGGCGTAACTAAAATTTGCAAAAATTGGGGACTATTGGGATGATGCAATAGTAAATAAGGTCATAGAGATCCTCTGCGAATATCAGGATTTGTTCCCCATGAATTTTTTGGATTTAAAAGGGATAATAGGAGAGCTGGGTGTCATGAAGATCACCCTAAAACTGGATGTGAAGCCCGTAAAACAAATATCTTACCGCCTTAATCCTAAGTGTAAGGAAAGGGTTTGTGCTGAGTTAGATACGATGCTCGCGACAGGAATTATTGAACTAGTGGAAGAATCTGATTGTGTATGCCCGATAGTGGTTCAAGAAAAGAAATAGAAAGAAGAAACAAGGACATGCGTGGATCTTTGGAAGCTGAATGATACTTGTGTGCATGATCCCTTCCCAACCTCGTTCACTGAGGAGGTCCTGGATAATGTAGGCAGCCAAGAAGCATACTCTTTAACTGATGGGTTCTCTGGGTACCATCAGATCAAAATCACACCTGAGGATACAAGCAAGATGACCTTCATGACTAAGTAGGGATATTTTTAGTACACTGTAATGCCTTTTGGTCTAAAGAATGCGCCAGCAATATTTTTGCGCATAGTCATTGCGGCATTCAAAGAATTCATTCATAAGTTTCTAGAGGTATACTTTGATGATTGGACAGTGTTTGGACTGGTCAAGGGTCATGTCACAAGTCTACACTTGATGTTAGATACATGTTTGAGATACTAGATCACACTCAATCTGAAGAAGTGTCTTTTTTGTGTCCCTTTCGGGATTCTGCTGGGTCATGTGGTATGCAGACAAGGATTGATGGTAGACCCCATCAAGATCGCAGTGATAATCAACTTGGAGGCCTCAAGGACTGTGAAATAATTGCATGAAACCCTGGGGCATACCAGATACTATAGGAAGTTCATCAAGAGCTATGCCCATATCACCACGCCCATGGAGAAATTGTTGAAAAAGGATGCTACATTCTATTGGAGTGATCAATTCTAGAAGATCTTGGATGTGCTGAAAGAGAAAATGGTCACCACGTCAATCTTAGTCTTCCTGGAATAGAAGAAGGAATTTCATGTGGACACATCCTGTATTTCACTGGGGGTCATGTTGACACTGGCGAGTAAGGGGGAATTGGACCATCCTATAGCATTCACAAGAAGGAAGTTGTCCAAGGCTGAGAAAAACTATTCCACTATAGAGTGTGAAGGACTAGCCATGGTATACGCGCTCCAAATGTTCAAGCACTATCTTCTAGGTGGACATTTTAAGATGTATATGGATCATTTTGCATTGAAATACTTGTTCAATAAGCTTGTGTTGGGGGGGAAGATCTCTAGGTGGTTGTTATTGTTCCATGAGTATGATTTTGAAGTTATTGTGAAGCCTAAGCAAATGAACATGGGACTAGATCATCTGTCGTGCATTGAAACGAGAGAGGAGCCCACTAATTTGGAGGAAGGACTGCCTGACATGTAGCTCTTTACAATGTGCATCGCGGTTAGTCACTTTGAAGATATCATACATTTCTTGACAACGTGGATTGCTCCAGAATGGTATACAAGCTAGCAGAAAGAGTTAGTAGTGTGCACAATAGACTTCTCCGTCATTGCAGGACACTTATACAAAATGGGGTTAGATGAAATATTGTGACGTTATGTACCTGACTTTGAGTGAAGTAGCATCCTCGCGAAGGCTCATGGAGGAGCTACAGGAGGACATTATGCAGGAAAAGTAACAGCGCAAAAGGTTTTGCGTGCTGGATTGTGGTGGCCAACTCTAGATAACGACGTGAAAGCATATTATAGAGACTGTGACGCATGTCAAAGGATTAGTAGGCCATCTTAGAGGGATGAACTACCTTTGATGCTATAGATGACATTACAACTGTTCGATAAATGGGAAATTGACTTTGTAGGTCCAGTTCAGCCTCAGGGAAAGAAGACAAGTATGCGGTACATCATCACCACGACTAAGTATTTGACCAGGTGGGCAGAGGCATAACCTATGAAGGACTATACCAGTGCGAAAACAAAAAATTTTCTTTCTAAATACATACTGATGAGATTTGGTTGTCCAATGATCTTGATGAGTGAGCATGGTATGCACTTTCTTAATGAAACAATCAGCGCGTTGATAGAAGAATTTCAGGTGTATCATTAGAAGAGCACGGCTTATCACCCACAGGCCAATGGGACAGTGGAGGCATTCAATAATATACTAGAGAATGCACTGACAAAGGTCTGAAATGCATAGAGAAATGACTGGGATGTGTGCGTACCAGCGGTGTTATGGGCCTATAGAATGACATACAAGAAGTTGACTGGGAAAGTGCCTTTCAGACTCGTGTATGGCATAGAAGCTATGATGCCAATGGAATACATTGTACCTAGTCTACACATAGCAGCACTCACAGGAATGGTGGACCGTGAAGCCTTAGAAGAGAGGCTTGCGCAGCTAGCGGAGCTTGAGGAAGATCGATTTCTAGCTAGATTTTATCAAAAAGTTCAAAAGGAGTTTGAAAAGGAATGTCATGATCAACACATTAAACTGTGCACCTCCAAGGTAAATGATTTGGTTTTGTTATATGACAAAAAGTTTGATAAACTTCCAGGGAAATTTAGTATGCACTGGCTCGAGCCCTATGTCATCAAAGAGATTACCGACGGTGGAGCAGTTGAGTTGGTTAAGTTAAATGGGGATCCCTTCCCAAGAAAGGTGAATGGTAGCTGATTGAAGATATACATGGGTGATCAAGATAGGTGACTATATGAAGGTAGCACAATATTTGCACTTTAGGGAGCAGAAAGGAGGTATGGTACTATAAAATACATTACTCGGGTTGGGAAACTATGCAATGAGGAAGCTGTGATGAAGGTGCTCCTGACGCCTTGGTTGAATGAGGCCTACTTGATCATGGACTCCATTGAATGCAAGCTGGCTAGACTGCAGGAGAGTCAGCAGAAGCTTCAGGTTGACAATGCAGGGCTAGTGACAGAGTATTTGGTCGAGGAGATAAAGCAGGTGATCGTGCGGTGCACCACCGAGGTAGCAGTCATACAGGTCAAGCTGGTGGGTCTTCATGCCAAGATCTCTCCACCTGTAGAGTGACTCGAGGGCAAGTCACCATGTTTGTATTGCGGGCCTGTTGGGAACAAGTTTCCCAAGAGTCAGTTTTGGGGCTAAAAGCCCATATTTTGGGGTGTAAAGCCTAAATTTTATAATAAATATGTAAATTCTCCACATTTTGTGGTCACAGAGTGCGAAGATGTCAAGATTCGTAAAGTGTTGTCAGCCCTTGTTTTGTAGAATCTCATGTCCACTGTAAATATCTACCCATGGTCCTCGGACCATGGGATTGTATAAAAAGGGAGTCTTAGAAGAGTTTAAGGTAGTAAGATGAGTTGGTGGGTAAGAAGTTCTAAGTGTTCTCAAGTCTTTACATAGGTTGAGGCTCTTGAGTGCACTGAGGCCTAGGGTGGAAGTCCACAGTAGAGTGCGCAGAACCCTGCACTTGTGTGCGCAGGGCAGATAATGTATGTACTATACTTGAGATATCAATAAAGGGAAGTATTCTGCAACCACCGTGCATTTTGTCTCTATTCAATACATCTGATTATATTATGTTATGATCTAGGTTTACATTGTAATGCTTATTTGATGCGCGAATGTATTTGATTATGTTTGTTAATTGAACGCAAGCAAGAATATAGGTTTACGTGAAGATAACTATCAATGAATGATAGAGTAGGTAAACAGTTAAGATAACTTGAGAACTTATACAGTAACATAGCTACAGAGGCACGTGAGTGCCTAGACCTCTGGTTAGGGGTGCACGAAGATCAGTTAGGTACCTTCACAGAGGTACTGAAGTATGGAAGAGAAGGAACATCGCTAAGCCCTAAGCGCGTATCGATATGCGTGAAGGCAGGATCAAGAAGTATAGATCAACATCACGAACATCTGAGGGTGCAGAAACTTGGTTCCTACATCCCCCCATATTGCTTTGGGTGAGACTTTGGTCCCTGCTGCATGGGTTGATGCCGAAAGGGCCAATAGTGTAGGGATTTTCTTCGCTGACTAATGTTGAAGCTAGTTCAGGGCCCATCAAGCCAACATCTTCGGACACCAAATAATTCACTGTGTCAGCAAACCATGGAGAGAGAAATAAAATGGTGAATATGTTTTCATTTCTATTTTCAGCCATTAGGACAGTTGGAATTATCTCTCCTTCTTCTTTTCCCCCTGTAGGCTCTTCAAAAATCTCTGGTTGCTCGCCTAAGGGGTCCTCCAATTCACAGCCATCGAAGAAAACGAAGGGTTGGCTATTTGAAGTGGTGGGGGTATTTGGTAGAAATTTTCATAAGTGATCCCTATTCCTACGAGGCATGAAATAAGTGTTTTTGTTTTTTTTTGAGGTTTTTTCAAGCTTTGAGACTAATTGTAAAATTGAAATAACAAAATGAATGGAAACTAACTATTGAATGAAATCTCACTTGTAGATTGGAAAAGAAAGCAAACCAACTTATAATTAATTTTGCAGAAATGAATTTAATAGCATAATTTCAGAGATAAGAAATGGAAGAAAGAAAGTAGAAATCACATCTTACTCAGACACCTCCCCGACAACGGCACCAAAAAGTGATGAGCAACAGTGTTTGCAACAAGAATGTTGCAACTCCTGGGACTACCAACTTTACTTTATCAACCCAGAGTTCGTACAAATTTGGATGTGACAGTGTTGTATACAAAACAAAATGTGATGGGTCCACTCTTCTTCACTTCTAAGCTGGCGATAGATGACTATGGTTTCTAAAACCAGCCTTCTATTGATTCAGAAGAAGCTTGATTACCAATGAGGAAACAAGAAATTTGAACTAACTGAAATCTTGTCTAATGTAGTAAGGAAATACTAAAATCAAATGCTCAAACACACCATTCATCTAACTAGTTTCTAAGAGGCTTTTCTTCAAAATAATGCTAAGTTAACATGTGTGTAATCCTATTTTCCTAGAAATGCAATTTGAAATAACCAAACACTCTACTGTTGTGCATGTAAACGAACATAATAACTCTTTTTTCCTTTTTTTCTTTTTTTGTGTGAAAAATATGACTGGTAAATCCTCTTGGTGATGTGGAAGGTGGGTTATAGATGGTGGTGAAAGTTTAGATGGTTTGGAATGTAATTAGGTCTCTTCTTCTATCTTCCTAGATGCTTTTTCCATAATTTGACCTCACAACATGCCACTACAGGTCATCCTACAAGATGTCCTAATGCTTCCTACAAGACATATGAATGCTCCTACAAGATCCCCTATATTCCTACAAGATTTGGCTGAGAGGAATAAGAGTGATTTGGAAGATAGTGTAGGGCTTAGGGAAGGTGAGTGATGGAAGAAATAGGGCAAGGGAGTGGCTAGGACTTCTTTAAAGCTCAAAACAGAGTTTGTGAGATGGTTGGATTTTCTCAACAAACTTGGAAAGTGGTTCTTATGGAATGAAAAATTGGTTGAGGGACTTAGTGGTTTCTGGTGATGAAGGATGAATGAGGTTAGGTTGGGGGTGTTAGTCATGATATCTTCCTACACTAATGAAACTCCTACATTGCATCAATCACTGGCATTTATCCATGAATCATGTCAAACAAGAAATATTTTCAATCAACTAAAGAAAACATAATTTCGTTATCTAGTAGCCTAGTTCATGCATGGAAATACTTGCAGAGAAATGTGAAACACTATGAGATCTAATACAATCCTAAAGGTATCAGAAATGACAATTGAATCCTATTCTTGGAAACTGAAGAGATGTTGGCCTAAGTAGCAGAAAGCCCTAAATTCCATAAGAAATCAGAATTTTGTCTTTTTGGGGCTGCATAGGAGTTCTTTCCTCAAACCATGGTCCCTGAAGGGAGGAGTGAGGCAAAAACCACCTGCTAATAGCTCTTTGGCATTAATTTATCTTTCTAATCTACTGCTAAAGAATGCACAAATGGAAGCAAACTAATCAAATTGACGACTACTTGCAATAAAATAATGCTAACACCAATTCAACTGTTAATCTATGAAATCAACTAAGCATACAAGTACAAGAAGAGGAGACTTTGCCACTAGGGTTTGGCCCTAACCAAAGAGCTTCAACCCTCTGAGTCAACTTAGTTCTAGATCAAGAAAATGTTCATTCTCATTATCATACCAGAAAAATTACATAACGATGTCTTCCAAAAGTCTTGAACTCAAAATTTCTTAGTGCTCTTACATGAAAAAATTGAATTCTAATGAGGCTCTAGGCCTCCTTATTTATACAACTGAAGTCTCCAATGACTTCCTTAAATCTAGGGAGGCTTGGCTCCCAAGCTCAAGATGAACTAGCTCTTTAAGTGTCACTGGCTCGACTTCCTTTTGATCTTCATGACTCAGTTGCTTGCAACTCCAAGCTAGTTTGATTTGATGGAGGAATATTCGAATGAGTGATGACTAAATGAGGAGGATCTATCTCCTACGATCTCTCCTCCTTTTCTCATTCATGTTTATACCCTTAATTGGCCAAAATTGCCATGATTTTCTCTCAAAAACCTGCAATCAATGCACATTAGTCCACTAGACATAACATCTTACTTTCACTCATCTCATTAAGAAAAATATGATTAAAATATGTAAGGAATTATGAGAAGATTTGATTTAAATAAGCTTGGAGGTGTATTAAGATCCATATAGTTACCCAATTATGAGGCTCATCAAATGGGATAAACCAACAACACGAATTCAACAAGATTCATATAATCATATATGAAATAGTTCATACATGAATGTTTAAGTTAAACGACATGCATTGCTACGTTGATGTACATGACATACTTTAGAAGCTCCAAGTAACTAGAATAGTCGAACTACAATAAAAACATATGTATAAAGACATGTTGGATTTATTATATTATATAAAGTGAAAGTTCCATCCATACATACAACCATGACAGTAATTAGCCCCAATAGTGGAATGTTACATTCAACACCGCCTGGTCCTCCAAATAGATGTACTTGCTCTGCACTGTGGAGAAGCTAAGGCTCATCACAATACTCTCCAAGCCCTCTCTAATAAATCCCTAGAAAAATATTGGCTCCCAAAAGCCTCTTCTATGAGTTATGAGGTTCTATTTATAAAAAAGGGTGGGGTGACCCTTGACATTCCCCTTTGTGACTCTTGGGCTGCCCCCATGACTCTTCAAATTCATTACATAACTTTTTGCATTACATACAATTTTTTGCATTCCACTAATGACACTTGGAACTTCACTTTACATCATGTTTATAGTGTTAATACATTTTCCACATATACCCATGTGGGAAAGAAAATAGGCTTGAGTCAGCCGGATAAGACAACACTAAGACTCGGATGACTATAGAAAGACCATCTAATCAACATCCTCTTTGTGATCCTCGGTGATTAACTGATGCCATGCTTGATAGTGCACAATGGTGTTCGCATACTCTTTCATGATATCTTCCTTGAAATGAACTCTTGCCTCCACTTATTTTGGGTATACTGATTTGTACCCTTTTTCCAACTCATCATGTAACATGCGCAACTTAGTCTTGAGAAAGGTCGGAATGGCAATCTACATCCACATGTTATCTGTGCTAACTTGCAAATCTACATTGGTGACCATGAGCTTCAACTAATCAAAGTACATGTCGAGCTCCAATGTGACTTGGTTCTTCTCTTTGGCTTCGGTGAGCGTACCAATTAACGGGGTGCCATACTTTCTCAGCACAACATCCAAAATTTTGAACAATCATGCGTATGAAGCCTCGACACTAGTGATGAGCGGCAAGAGTTCTTCATAGTTATGGATTAGACTCAGATGCGTGCTTTGTCCAACTCTACCTGTGGCTTCATCATCTTGTCCAAGTGAAGTGGGGCTCCCTTTTACCTCATTTTCCATTTCTATACATGATTAACATAGACATGTATATCTGTGAGTGTTCGTTCTATCTTGGTGTAGCATTTTTGATGACCATGTAGATGGAAAACTACCTTGTGCATGATGATGAAACTATCATACAGTCTTTGCATGATTGTCTCAAGAGTTGATACTTCAGCGAGTATCACTTTCTTCATCTCTGCTCTTGCAGATCCTGTTGGTTGTTCCTCTTTCTGCCTGGTTTCTTGCAACTCCTTAGCCATGTAATCATTTTCTGCTATCAAGAACTTCATACTCAAGCTCATTGCTTTGGCATAAGCCGTTGTAGCATCATCCAAGATAGTTGGATGTCTTCATACATCTGACACAGTCACTTTTTCTTCGAAGTGTGCAGGTGATGCATGCTCAGCTGGGGTATGTGTTCTACGTGATTGTACAACTCTGTGTTGTGACTCATCAAAGGCTATGTTGTACACATATGTTCTCGGGTTTTCCTTAAGGAGAATGGTATCCCCTTATTCACTTGGGACTTTCTCTATTGCTGGAGTTGGTGAAGCATGTGGTGTGACCTTAGTTTCTTTTGGCATGGGTTTGGTGTCCTAATCTGGTTCTGGCTGCTCCATCTCCATGTCCATATGTTCTACAATCGGTTCATCCTATAGAGAAAGTTCCTATTCCTACAGCTTCTCACGATATTCCTCATATGTTGTTGGTTTAAATTCTTCAACCTATATCAGCGCGGTTTGCACTGTCTATGCACCTTGCATTTCCTCTTGTTCTTGTTCTTGTTCATGTTCATGTTGAGCTTCCTTCTCTCTTCTGTGAAGCTCTTGTTCTTCTTTGATTTTTTGCTATACTTCTTGCAACTTCCTCTTTGTTTCTTCTAGTCTTTCCTTCTCCCTCTTTCTTTGCACTACTCTCCTGTCGCGATGTCACCTCTTTGCATCTATTTCCGAAGCTACGCTTTCCAAAAGTGGGTCTTCCTTTCATGTAGGTGGATCTTCAAAAAGTACCAGTGGCATGGTAAAAGGCTAAAAAAATAGAGTGGCAGAATTTGGATAAACTTTGCATCGAATCGAAATGTTCATCATCCTGATTCCAACGGTGCAAATGATGCTCAAATCTGAGTTCATATGATTAAGATAGAGCAATTCAAATTTTATGTTTGGCTTGTCTACGTGGCAGGATGAGATGACATGGTAGACACTCTCAGCAAATGGGGAAATACCAAGTGGTAGGCTTCCATTGGTCCTGCATATTGCAGATCGTAGAAGAAAGAGGTCGTGGCTTAAGGAAAATATGACATTGTTGCAATGCGATCAAATTTCAATTGCATTTCGCAAGGGTTAAAGAATCGGCCCCTAGAGCAAGCCAAGTTGTGATGCAATCGCAACCACAAAATCATGTTGTCATTTGCGATATCACAATCACCTTTCACAAGGGGAAGCAGTTGCATGTTGTATCAAACTTGGGTTTCTGCCGATTGCAATTTTTGATATGGACCCCCAGACCCAATATATTATATATTGTGGTTAATAAAATTCTCAGGTCCGTGCTTATCACAGGGTGATTGTTGTATGGGCTTTGGGTCTACCCACTGATTGGAAACGCTGATATTAAAGGGCCATCAGGTTAAATGCATAGTTAAGGAGTTTATCCATATTTGAAAGAGTTGTTGTCGTGTATTATTGAGGGCTAAGATTCTCTATATTATTAAATCAAACCCACCTGCTAACTTTGTCATTTGTTTGGAACTGCCCGAGTATTGACGGATTTTACCGCCAGCATATATAAAGGATTGTCTATGTCAGAGAAAGGTGGAGAGAACTAGAAGGCTAGTTCAGAAGCCATTGAGTGTAGTAGACCCTGACCTGGCAATAAGCCAGGAACTTGCCTTGAGTAGTAGGGAGGTACCGAGAAGGTGCATAAGGCTTGATTATTCGAATTGGGTGTTCGGATAGGCATTTTTTCATGATTGTTTTCCATGATTTTAGTGGTATTGTCTATTTCTGAAGCTGGGATCTCCATTATTTTTCCATATTCCAGCTTGGAGGTATAAGGATTGTAGTTGAATGTTTCTTGTACTTTTATCTCTTTTTATGCCACTTAATGAAAGAAGTCCTCCCCACTATTGAGCAAGGCCTAGAGACATAGTCCAAATTAGACGAACTCCGTAATCAAATATTTGTGTCATGGCTTCTTGCTCGTCATGTTATTTCCACATTGTTTTATGTGCTTTTAAGTTCCATGGTTTATAAGCTTTTTTTCATGTAATTATTATGCATCTATTAGTAAAAGATATTGGATCAAGTTTGGTATCGGAGTAGGTCTTTGTTGATGCAAATTGCATGAGTATATTCTAACTTAGAAAAAGCTACAAAAAGGAGAAGGAATGCATAATCCCTTTGATCCTAAAGTAGGAAGTGCACAATGAATAAGAAACATGGAAAATGTAGAAGCTCGTTGGGAAGAGGAACAAAGTTTCCACAAGGTATTCTACAATATGGCAGAGAAAGTGGACAAGTTGTTTTTAGAGTATAAGAAGGAACTTGGGCATGAGAAGGAAGGTGCCAATGATAATAGATCAAAAAACCATGAATGTGGTGGAGAAGATCCTCCTCCCTTTCCTTCTTCAAGTGATAGTTCTCATCACTGTAAGCATGATTCCAGACATACATCTAAGAAACCGTTCTTCAAGCCAGATGTAAATTTTGACCTACCCATGTACAATGGAGAGTGTAGTGCAGAAAAACATAATAATTGAATAAGACAAATAGAGGTTTATTGTTAGATCCAGAAAATCATAGAAGATGAGGCAAAGGTCTAGTTAGCATCTCTTTTGCTGAGTGGCACTGCTCTCGTTTGGTGGGCGAGAAAGTTGCATAAGGGAAGAAAAAAGTCGGGTAACCTTCTTTCCTCTTGGTCTAGTTTTATTTCTACATTAAAAGACAAATTTTACCCTTTGGGTTATAAACAAAAGGCACTAATGGAATGGAAATATCTAAGGCAAGGTAAAGGCCAAATTGTGCAAAGCTTCACTAAAGAATTTTGGAAACAAGCATTGAATTTGGGCATCTCATTAGATTCTCCCGAGACTGTAACTAAGTATGTTGGTGCGCTACATAGTTACATAAGACACTCACTGCTATTGTTCGAGCCTACTATAATTGATGTGACCAGCATAAAGGAGATTCATATTAAAAGCCATGGAAATAATGATAAAGATGATCAAGCCAAGAAAACATCGTTCAACCCTCAGCATGGAAAATTCCAGAAGAAAGGCAAGGGGAAGGCTAAGAAGACTATCGTAGCCAAGAAAGAGGATGGAACAACACCATCTTTCATGAATTTCAAGAGAGAAATTCATGATAAGGACCACTGTTGGAAACTACATCTAGAGCTAAGAAAAAAGATATTCAACAAAAAGGTAAAATAGAAGAAAATGGCAACAACGTAGCAGGACCTTGGATCATATTCTGATGATGAGACATTGATCACAATCGTGGGCACAAAAGGTACTCGTTCTATTAGTAAAAATTATGATTCAATGGAAAGTACTATTTATTTGAATGAGCATGTAAGTAATGAGTGAAAGAGAATTGAATTATTCCACATTAGAGTTATTATAAAACAAAAATAGGTGGAAACTCTATTTGATTCAGGTTCCCAAGAAAATTTAATCTCAGAGTTCTTAATTTCGAGGCCATACCCGCTTGGTCGGGTAAGTGATAAAGAAAATTACAAGTAACCAAGCAGTTTAGGGTCATATTTGTTATTGCTTCCAAATTAGTTGATGAGGTAGAGTTAGATGTTGTACCTTTTGATATCTATGGAATTATCTTGGGAAGTCTGTATCTATATGATAGAAAGGAAGTTTTCTTTCGACATGAAAATAAATACCACCTCACAAAGGACAGGTTAGAATATATAGTAAGAGATCATCATATGAAATTTAGTGCTAGCCTTGTAAGTGCAAGACATATTAAACGACTGGTTAATTCTAGTAAAGGGTGCATGCTCATGGTAGTGAGAGTGAAAGAGGTCGAGAAGATTAAAGCTTTCAAAGGTTGTGATAAGAAATAATTGTTTGAAATTATTTCTGACTATGATGGGATGTTTTGGGAACCAAGAGGATTGACCCCAAAATGTGAAATCCAACATGAGATCATTTACAACAGGATGCTCCTTTACCGGATATTGGAATGTACAGGATGGCTTCTATCAAGATGGAGGAGTTCAAGAAACAGGTGTAGGAATTGCTAAATGAAGGGGTCATTAGACTGAGTTCTTCTTTGTACGACTCATCGATCATGTTGGTGCTAAAGAAAGATGACACATGGAGAGTGTGCGTAGACTATAGGGTGCTAAAAAAAATTATGGTGAATAATTGACACACTCTCCCTCGCATTGATGAATTATTAGATCAGTTGAAAAATGTTGTCTACTTTACAAAACTGAATTTGTGTAGTGGTTATCACCATGTTAGAGTTGCAAAACGAGACATTTGGAAGACTGCATTCAAAACCAAATAGGGGTTCTTCAAAAGGATGTTGATGCCATTCGGACTGTGCAATGCTTCAAGCACATTTATGAGGGTAATGAATGATTTGTTTAGGCCTTTCTTGATAATTTTGTGCTTGTATATCTGGATGATATTCTTGTGTATAGTAGGACATGGGATGAACATGTATGTCATGTGAAGAAATTTCTTGATGTTCTAGAAAAAGAAAAACTATATGTAAAGTTGTCAAATTGTGAGTTTGGGAAGACCTCTCTGGTTTATTTACGTAACATAGTTGATAATGGGAAATTGAAAATAGATCCCTCTAAGGTAGATGTGATTATGAAATAGCATGAGCCCACAAATGTTATAGAGGCCTGAAGTTTTTTGGGTGCGGTACAATATTGAAGAAGGTTCATTATGAACTTCTCTGTTATCGCAACCCCCTTACAAACATTGAAAAGTGTGAAGCAAGCCTTTCAGTGGGGAGGAAAACAATAGAAATACTTCGACACACTAAAGAAAAAGATCATCATAGCAATAGTGCTAGCCTTACCAGAACTTAAACACCCTTTTGATATTGAAACAGATGCCAGTGGATATGCCATGGGCATTGTATTGATGCAGTAGAGGAATCTTGTATGTTACCATTCAGAGACTTTCTCCCAGGCTATTGTGAATTATCCCACATATGACAAGGTGTTGTGCACCTTGGTTCAGAGTGTAAAGAAGTGGAAACACTACCTAATCGGCAAGGAGACCATCATCCATACTGATCAGCACCAGTATTGTAGCAAGGATGCTGCAACTCCTGGGCTACCAACGTTACTTATCAACCCAGGGTTCGTACAAACTTGGAGGTGATAGTGTTATATGCACAAGTAGAAGTGAAGGTCCTACATGTTGTCACTTTTTCATCTGGTGAGAGACCCCAGGGGTTCCAAGCCAGACTTCTATAGAGTCAGAAAAATCTTGATTCTTTGATGGAAGAAGAGAAAATCTATTCTACGATAGCTACTCTACTATAGTAATGAAGAAAACAACATGTAATGCTAAATCACGCCACATCCTAACTAACCATTTAAACAACTATGCTAAGCAGAATTTCTAAATCAACACTAGCCTAATTCTACTATCTAATTTATAGAAGTAAGTGCATCAAAATAAACTAATGATTAAGGAAGGAAACTAGACTAAATCTGTTTTCACTTTCTTGGTTTTTTGATGATCGGGTAGTGTTAGAGTCTGATTGAATAACCAAATCGAAGCTCATAAGTTGTAGCATTTAAATGATATGTAGAACAAAGTTCGAGAAGGAGTCAAGCAGAAAAGCAATCAAAGATCGAAATCAACGAAGGGAGGATGAAATGAAGCAGTAGTGCATAGGAATGATTGGATCGATCAACAAACAATAAAAACGGAAGATGAGCTTTGGAGATCTCATTGCATGAGATTACATGAATAAAGGGATGAACAATATTAATAGGAAATGAATGATGGAGATCTTATCGTGGGAGGTTAAGTGAATAGATGGACGAACATGATTAACAGAAGATGAATGGTGGAGATCTTACCGTGGGAGGTTAAGTCAATAGACGGATGGATCACATCAAGTCATGTGGTGATAGAAGGAAAAAAACATGTGGAATGATGGAGCGGTCTTCATAGGTGGTAAGTAGTTTCACGTGCACCCTTAAAGCTATAAGTGGAATTCCTAAATTTTGCCCAATTATCCTAAGTGAGTGACACATAGCATGAGAAAACCATTTTTCTCATGTGCTCTCAGGCGAATATTGGGAGTGCAAGAATTCACATGAGATTATGCGATAACCGTTGGATCATGTGGGATTGATCAACGATGGAGATCGACCAAGCAAGTTGGTGACCGAGTGACGTGATGACCATTGGATCAAGTGACAGAGATTGATGGTGGAGATGTGGAGCACCTAAAGTCAAACATTGAAATGAATATAGGTGATAAGCAGTATCTCATGTGCCCTAAGATCTATAAGCTGTATTTCTAAATTTCACGCTATTAGCCTAAGTGAGTGACACGTAGCATGGGAAAACCATTTTTCTCGCGTGATCTCGATTAGGTATTGGTTGTGCAATAATTCACATGAGTTTGCGCTATAACCATTGGATCATGTGAGATTGATCAACGGTGGAGATCGGCCAAGCTAGTTGGTGAGCGGGTGATACGATACTTTTGGATCAAGCAAAACATATCGGTGGTGGAGATTTGGAGTGCATAAAATCAAATGTTGAAATGAATACATTGGCTATGCGACATACGGTTTAATGGTGATTGGTCAGGTTTGTTATGGATCATATGGTAAGGATATATATGGGTATAATCTTATTAAGATGTGATTTATTGGATTCCTCTAAGCATTTCGTGCTGAAGGAAATGAGAATATGAGTTAGATATATTACAGAAAGATAATGATGAAATGAACCAAGTACTGAATCAAGACAACAAACTCCAAAGCTCATGCGAGAACTAGAAATCTCTGTTTTTGGTGTTGCTGAAGGGTCTCTTCCTCAAGTCATGGTCCCAGAGGGAGGAGGTGAGGCCAAGATGCCTACTGATAACCTTATGGTGATCTTTCTCTCCTTGCTAACCTTCTAAATGAAACAAGGCACAAATGGAAGCAAACTAAAACATAACCAATCTACGCTACACTAATGTAATGGAAATGCAACTACTTAAGAAAATGAACGATTAAACCATGAATCTATGTGCTACACTGTTGTAATGGAAATGTATCTATTTAAGCAAATGAACGATGAAACCATGAATCTATGCTAGCATACATGCACAATAAAGAGGAGCCTTAGCTGCTAGGGTTGGGCCCTAACCCAAGAGCTTCAGCTCTCTGAGTTAACTCAATGCTGGCTCAAAACAAAACTCATTCTTATTATCAAAACAATGGATTACATCAAAAGCTGTCAGAAGTCATGCAACTCGAAAATAAAGTAGAGTTTTACAATCAAAATTCTCAATCCTACTAAGGTCCTACGCCTCTCTACTTATATTACTGAAGTCTCCAACAACTTCCTTAAAATTAGGGAGGCTCGGCTCCCAAACTCAAGATAAACTGGTGCTTTGACTTTCACTTGCTCAGTTGCCTTCTAGTCCTCATGATTTGGCTATTTTCACTCTGAGCTAATGGAGGAATATTCAAATGGAGGTGTAGTAAATGAGGAGGATTTACCTCCTATAATTCCTCTCCCTTGTCCCATTCGAGTTTTAACCAAGGTCTTTGCAAAAATTCCTTGATTTTATCCTTTAATCCCATGTTAAATGCACATTAGACTAAAAGGAAAAATATCCAACTCTAACTCATCTCATAAACAAAATATAATCAAAAGTATGCAATAAGTTGTGAGAATAGTTGGTTTGACTATGCTAGGTGGTGAATTAAGACCCATATAATTACCCAATGATGAGGCTCATCATCACCCCCTATTAAAAGTGTTGCTCATCCTCTAAGTAACTTAGTCAATGTCCATGTTATTCATGGCTCTGGTACCCTCTTTGACATCCCATGCCTTTGTTGTGGTCTCTTCTTCTAGTTCATAGAATCCTTCTTTCCTTTCTACTTCTTCCCACTGCCTCTTTTCCTCTTCTTCTTTTCTCCCTTCTAGCATCTCTAGGAGTAGTGGTGTACTGAGTTTTAGGCCTATCCAATTGACCTTCAACCTTTGCATTGACTGCTTATACATAGGTGTCCTATCGACTGCCTCTCTCAACCTTTGAGGGGAGTGATATTCTCTGATCTTCAAGCTGTGTGGCAGTGTGTTCCATCTCCTAAAGCAAACATGTATACTATCATCTCATAGCAGCCGAAACATATCCTCAAAATGTGAAATTTCTTGCTCTTGGGTAGCAAGATATCTAGGTGCTAGCTGAGGGTCATTTGTAATTAGATTATGGTTGTTGATTAGGGCCATGGGATTTTATTGTTTAGCTCTGATGAAAATAAGGTCATTTTGCTCTCTGGCTAATATGCTTTTCATCTCTACATCCCTTGACCACTCATGGTTCATCCATGATGCGAAAGCCATTAATTGCAGATCTTCTAGCTCGACATTAGGATCCCAAACATTCAACTCTGTGAGGGCCATGTTGTGCAAGTAAAACTCAACCATTTTTGCCCTATTGTCTAGTGTATTTTGATCACAAATATCAATAAACTGTGTGTAGTCCTAAAATGGCATGGTGCCCCTTTGTGCTAGTTTTTTAATCTGAAATTGTAGCCACTGTTCTCTAAGGTAGAGAGCATAGGATTTAGTTGTCATCCTACACTAGATGGCCTCCAAGGAGAGGCTAGCCATACATGGTAGTTGGTTTTCCCTTTCTTGCAATTGTCCTCTCAGCCATGCATTTTCCCTCTCAAGTTGATCTCTCATTATTGCTTCTCTGTCCCTTAAGCCACTTAGCTCTTTGTTTTTCTTATCTTCTTCCTCTTGTTGTTGTTTCTCATCTCCATCAATTTCTTCCTTCATTTCCTCCTCTATTTCATCATCATCCTCCTTCTCTTCTCCTTCACCATGTTCCTCTGTATTAGTTTCTTCTTCATCCATCTCATCCCCATCTAGATCTGTATCTTCTTCTTTTTGTTTTGCCTCCTCCTCACTCACAAAAGGACTAACATCATAGGTGAGGGTTTTGATGTCATACTCTGCTGGTAAGTCTCTAAAGACTAACCATGTTATAGAGATTCAGACATTTTGGAGGGCATCCTAAATGAGGATCCTGATCAACTCACGGTGAGCCAATTGTTGGGAATTCCCTTCCTTTACTTTTTTGTTGGAGTCTATGATTGATTGCATCAAGAAATAGGGTATGGTGAGTCTTTCGTGAACTGGTGTTTCTACCCCAAATCTGAATTCTTCAAGAATCCTAAAATGGTAGCCATAAGCAACATTGTATCTATGGAATCACAGATGAGGTGATGAGGTATGGTGAATGAGGTGGATGGTAATGAATGATGATGGAAGATGACATGGGGGAGATGAGATGGAGTGGAGCGATTGGGGTGGCCCGCTGCAGGGGTAGGAAGTGTATGGGATGTTCATTAAGCTTGAACCCCCTCACAACAATCTCAGGCTGTAGATCTTGGTCAAACACCTTGACGCCATGGTCAACTGTGGGGGTTGAGCCTGAGTTATAACTCGTGCTCATTGCTCCCTCGCAGAGCACTTTATATGCCTATTGAACCCACACTTACTTAAATCTTGTGTTATCACTCGAACTTTAATATGGGTCAGGGCCCCACCTTACATCAGATTTCAATGCCATAAAAAAAAAAATGACTATTTTTGGACTCTTGCATTCTCTTTTGATTTTAAAAAGGATTTCCCTTTTTCCACCTAACTATTTGCTTTGTCGAAGGTGGCCAAGTTAACTGGCCACATTTTCACTTATAAACCAATTACATCATAACCCTTACAACTTTTGATCAAATGATGCATATGAGTGAGTGATCGGGATACTTACCTATGGTCTCGATGACATGCTGCAGTTGTCGAAGATCAGAGGTGTTGCATTGTTTATTTGCTGCATGGTCATTCTTCTTCCTCCTCTGTTGTCCATTGTTTGTTTTCTATTGTCTGTTGTCTGCTGTTTGGAGCTCCTGGATCATCCTAGTGAAGACCTGTAGCTGATGATTGATATTCTATGGGATATTTTGCTACAAGACCTAACCAACCTAGAAATCACCCTCGTATTGCTTCCAGTAGGTTTTCCGGGCCACTGTAATTCCTACAGGATCATCTTGTAGAAAACACAGCCTTCGCCTAAATTAAAGCATTGAAGTGAAAAAGAAAATGGAATTGATGGAGGGATGCATGGTAAGGAGTGGAGGAGATCAATATATGTGATGTAGGGTTCCCTTTGGATCTTCTCTTTGCTCCGTGATTGTCTTTCTCGTCCACCTGCAAATAACAATTATGTCTATTTTCTCATTTTTTTTAAATTTTTTTTTTGAAAAACACCTAGGATGCCTCAGAGAGGATTTCATCCTAGATGTTTTTCCTGGGCACCTCAAGGAATGTTTTCACACAGGAATATTCTTATTCTTCTTTCTATTTTTTCTCATCCTTGGGCCACCTCATGAGGTTTTCACCCCAAAGATGGGATTTGGTGCCTCATGGAGGTTTTCACCTGAGTCCTTTCTTTTTCAGTGACCTGATGAAGGAGGAGCTAGAAATTTCTCCACCATCATCATTGTTTTATTGATACTTTCAATGAACTCTTTCTTTGATAAAGGCCTCTTGTACATTTTCAATCAGTGTCCATTAACAAGTAATGGAATGGCTTCTTCATCTATAGTTCTAATTTGCACTGAACCATTATCATGGCATCTTTCCACCAGATAAGGTCTAAGCCATCTTGTCCTTAGCTTTTCCATGAAGTCTTTATACCTAGAATCATATAACAATGCCCAATCACCCTCTTGAAATTGCTTCTCCTTAATATTTGTATCATGCCAAATCTTCCTCTGAAGCTGAACTATCTCTGTATGTAGGAGGGTCTGCATTCTAAATTCATCCATGCCATTCAAATGGAACAATCTTTCTTTCTCTGCATGAATGAGATCCACGTCATCATTAGGTAATTATATGGGCCTTAATTCACCTCCTAGCTTAGTCAAACCAACTATTCTCACAACTTATTGCATACTTTTGATTATATTTTGTTTATGAGATGAGTTAGAGTTGGATATTTTGCTTTGTGTTCTAATGTGCATTTAACGTGAGATTAAAGGATAAAAGCAAGGAATTTTGGCAAAGAACTTGGTCAAAAATCGAATGGAACAAGGGATAGGAATTATAGAAGGTAAATCCTCCTCATTTACTACCCCTCCATTCGAATATTCCTCCATCATCTCGGAGTGCAAACAACCAAATCATGAGGACTAGAAGGTAGTTGAGCAAGTGAAAGTGAAAGCACCAGTTTATCTCAAGTTTGGGAGCCAAGCCTCACTAATTTTAAGGAAGTCATTGGAGATTTTAGTCGTATAAGTAGAGAGGCCTAGGACCTCAGTAGGATTTAGACTTTTGATTTTAAAATTCTACTTTATTTTCGAGCTACAAGACTTGTGACAATTTTTAATGTAATCCATTGTTTTGATAATAAGAATGAGTTTTGTTTTGAACCAGCATTGAGTTAACTTAGAGGGATGAAGCTCTTGGGTTAGGGCCCAACCCTAGCAGCTAAGGATCCTCTCTATTTTTCATGTATGCTAGCGTATATTCATGGTTTGATTGTTCATTTGATTAAATAGCTACATTTCCAATATAACAATGTAGCACATAGATTCATGGTTTAACTGCTCATTTGCTTATGTAGCTACATTTCCATTACAACAATGTAGCTTAGATTGGTTATTTTTTAGTTTGCTTCCATTTGTGCCTTCTTTCGATTAGCAGGTTAGCAAGGAGAAAAAGATCACCATAAGGTTATCAGCAGGCGTCTCGCCCTCACCTCCTCCCTCTAGGACCATGACTTGAGGAAGAGACCCTTCAGCAACCCCAAAAAAATAGATTGCTAGTTCTCGCATGAGCTTTGGAGTTTTTCATCTTGATTCAGTACTTGTTTCATTTCATCGTTATATTTCTATAATAGATCTCACTCATATTCTCATTTCCTTCAACATTAAATTCTTAGCGAAAGCCAATAAATCATGTCTTAATCAGATTATACCCATAGATCTCCTTACCATCTGATCCATAACAAACCTAACCAATCACCGTTAAACCATGTGTCACATAGCTGACATATTCATTTCAACATTTGACTTTATGCACTACAAATCTCCACCATCGATCTGTTTTTCTTGATCCAACAGCTATCGCGTCACCCGCTCACCAACTAGCATGGTCGATCTCCACCGTTGATCAATTGCACATGATCCAATGGCTATCGTGCAATCTCACGTCAATTATTGCACAACCGATACCTGACTGAGAGCACGCAAGAAAAGTGGTTTTACCGTGCTACGTGTCGCTCACTTAGGCTAATCACATGAAATGTAGAAATACAACTTACATCTCTTAGGGCGCGCGAGATACTACTTACCACCTATATTCATTTCAATGTTTGACTTTAGACACTCGACATCTTCACTGTCGATTTGTTTCACTTGATCCAACAACCGTTACGTCGCTCGATTGCTAACTACCTTGGCCGATCTCCACCACTGATTAATCTCGCATGATCTAATGGTTATCGCACAATCTCGCACGAATTCTTACATAGCCGATGTCCACCGCATGCATGCGAGAAAAGTGGTTTTCTCATGCTACGTGTCACTCAGTTAGGTTAATTGCACAAAATTTAGGAATTCCACTTACAACTTTGAGGGCATGCGAGAAACTGCTTACCACCTATGAAGACTTCTCCATCATTCCACACATTTTTTTGCTTCTGTCGCCACGTGACTTGATGTGATCCATCCATCTATTGACTTAACCTCCTATGATACGATCTCTTCCATTCATCTTCCGTTAATCTTGTTCGTTTACTTTTCGAATTGCATTGAAAAGTAATTTTTGGGATCATAATTGAGCATAGATTACAATGCTTAGTTTTGAAAGTTGAAAATAAGTGCATTCTCATTCATTGAAAATAAAAGTGAAAAAAATCATCTAGGTGCATTTGAATTGAATTTCATTTTACTTTTGGTGAGTGCATTGAAAAAGAAAAGTGAAAAAATTCATGTAGGTGCATTTGAATTGAAGTTCATTTTACTTTGGGTGGGTGCATTGGAAAATAAAATTGAACAATTCATATAGCTCGATGTTAGTGAATCGAATTTCATTTTACTTTTGGTGGATGCATTTGAATAGTGAAAGTGAAAGATCTAGTTAACAAGATATTTTTGTTGAATATTTGGTTGTTGTATCAGTGTGTGAAGTATTTCCCTATGCTAGATAGCTTTCATTGAATTGAAAAGAATGTTGGGTTGTGTTATGTTCTTTGCACAACTAGCCCATGTAGTTAACTGGGGGGTTAGAAGGGGGGCGAAGACCCCCCTTCGTTGTGCCGATTTCATAGAAAGGGGAGTCATAGCGGGTTTGAGGGGTGCAGGTAACCCCACCCTATGGGGTTCGGGGTAGCACCTCAGAAAAGTTTTGTTTTGGACCCTATATTAGGTTGGGGAACCTACCTATGGTTTTGTGCATGATTGTCGCACATGGTTTTGGTCGCGATGGTTTTCAGTCCATGGTTTTCGGTCCATGGTATTGGACGCTTCGGCATGTATAAATATGTATTGTAACATTAAAACGAATATAATGAAAAATCAAGTTGGTAGTCCTGGTTTTGGGATCCAGAGGAGAATATCTGTATATATGTGTTTTATGTGTTATGCTATCAAATTATTTATTTTATGTGTTTTAGAATTCATATGCAGGTAATTTCTGTATAGGGTTAAAACCTACATTTGGTATTAGATTTGTTTTGGCTTCAAGGGTATGCCTTGCTACTGAGGGGTTTCGCTTAGGCCTGTGGTAGACCCTATTCAGTGGGATATCTGTGGGATCGATTCTAGTGGTGAAAGAAGATGGTGAGCAGTGGAAAGATGGAGATCGAGAAATTTAATGGTCAGAGTCTTGAGTTATGGAAACTCAAGAGGGAGGATCTTTTGGTGGATAAAGATCAGTGGATCATGGTAGATCAAGGTACTAAACCAACGGGAGTGTCCGATGAAGAATGGAAGAAGCTAGATCGGAAGGCAAAGAGCACAATAGAATTGTGTGTCTCAGATTCAGTATTACTGAATGTATCAAGGAAAGCTATGACGAAGGTCTTATGGGATAAATTAGGGACTTTATACCAATCCATGTCTCTGGTGAATAAACTATTCCTACAGAAAAGTTGTATAACTTGAGGATGAAAGATGGAAACTCGGTGACAGAGCATCTAAATGCATTTAATACTGTGGTAAGTCAGTTATCATTTGTTGATATTAAAATTTCATATGAAGATAAGTGCATTAGTTTGTTGTGTTCTCTACCAGATTCATGGGATAGTCTGGTTATTGCAATAGGTAGCAATGCAACTTCATTTTAGTTTGATGAAATAGTGTCATCCTTGCTGACGGAGGAAATGAGACGGAAAAATATGGAGAGCCAGAATGGTGATGCCTTGTTTGTACGAGGATAGTCCTAGAACAGAAACAAAAATAAGTCATCAAGTGGGAGGTCTGAATCTAGAGGGAGATCTAAATCTCTAGGAAAACTTGTAAAGGTAGTGTGCTGGAAATGCGGAAAGGAAGGGAACTACAAAAGGGACTGTAATATAAAGCTCCTGATAAAGGAAAGGGATCTAATGATGCTCCTTCTGCAAAGGTGAAAACCACCTCAGGTGAAGGTGGGGATGTGTACTTGGCTTCTTCAAGTACACATGTAGATCACGAGGCATGGTTGATTGACTAAGGTGCATCCTTTCACTTGACTCCCCATAGAGACTGGTTCTACGAGTATGAGAAATATGATGGTGGTGATGTCTTCTTGGGGGATGACAGGAAGGCTAGAATCATTGGTTGTGGAAAAGTAAAGTTAAAGTTGCAAGGTGGAAGGGTTAGAACACTTCCAAGTGTTCTGCATATTCTTGCATTAGCAAGAAATCTGATTTCTGTAAACAAGCTGGATGATGTAGGTGTAAAAATAGTGTTCGAGAAGGATACCTACAAGATGGTTCGGGGAGCACTAGTATTGATGCATGGATTTCGAATTGGAACTTTGTAAAAGCTACAAGGTAGCACTATTGTTGATTGGTGCAATAGTTCTGTGGTTCCTGAAAGTAGAGAAGAAAATATAAAGGTCTATGGAGAGAAGACCATGTTGTGGCATCAAAGGCTGGGACATATTAGAGAGAAGGGCCTTCGAATAGTTCATGGTAAAGGTATGGTAGAAGGTATGAGTAGCAGCTCTCTGGATTTTGATTTCTATAAAAATTGTGTATATGGGAAGTAGAATAGGGTGAGTTTTCCCTCTGGGTGCACAGTGATGTGTTTGGACATTTGAAAGTTCCATCACTGGATAAGTTTGTGTAATATGTATCCTTTATAGATGACTTCTCGAGGAATACATGGATATATTTCCTTAAGAATAAATCTGAATTCTTTGACAGGTTTAAAGACTTTAAGGCTTTGGTGGAAAACCATACAGAAAAGAAGATAAAGTTGCTAAGGACAGATAATGGTGGAGAGCTTTGCAGTAAGGAATTTGAAGAATTCTGTAAGAAGTGTGGTAAGGCATGGAAGAAGACTACTCCATACACACCTAAGCAAAATGGAGTTGTAGAAAGAATGAACAAGACGTTGATGGAAAGGGAAAGAAGCATGCTCAGTGGTGTCGAGTTAGGATAGGAATTCTAGGTAGAGGCGGTGGAGACAACATGTTACCTGGTCAACAGATCACCTTCATCATTGTTGGAGGATGAGACTCCATAAGAGTTATGGACTGGTAAGAAACCCTCTCTTTCACATATGAGGGTATTTGGATGTGATGCATATGTACATGTTTCAAAGGAGAAACAAACCAAGTTGGCTAGTAAATATGAAAAGTGCATCTTTATTGGGTATAAGGATGGTTTAAAGGGTTATAAGCTTTGGAACCCAGTAACAAGGAAGGTTGTGTACAGCCGAGATGTGGTGTTCAGAGAGGTGAAAGATGTTATTAAACATGAATTCCAACCAAAGGAACCTGAGAAGATAGAGTTTGATCTAAAGGAGGAAGAATTAGACTCTACATAAAAGGAAGAATCAGAAGATGAAAAGCCACAAACTCTGGGTGTGAGAAGATCAGTTCGAGAAAGGAGGAAGCCAGAAAAGTATAGTCCATCTGCTTTCTATTCAAATTTTGATTTATCTATTACTAATGATGATCCTAGAACTGTGAACGAAGTAGTAGATTCAGAGGATGGAAAACTCTGGAAAGAGGCCATGGTTGGTGAAATGGCATCTTTGCACAAAAACGAGGCTTAGGATCTAGTGGAGTTGCTGGCTGGAAGGAAACCCATTGGTAGAAAATGGGTGTTTTAAGAAGAACACAAATGCATAAGGAAAGGTGGAGAAATACAAAGCTCGGTTGGTAGCAAAAGGTTATTCCCAGGTGTTAGGAATTGATTTTGGTGATATTTTTTCTCCTGTTGCCAAGGTAACTTTTATTTGATTACTTTTATCTGTTGTTGCTGCTTTTGATTTTGAGGTAGAACAAATGGATGTAAAGACAACATTTCTTCATGAGGATTTGCAAGATGAGATCTACATGAAGTAACCTGAAGGCTCTGTGGTGAAGGGTAAGAAAGAACTAGTATGCAAGTTAAAGAAGTCTCTAGATGGGTTAAAACAATCACCAAGGATGTGGTATCAGAAATTTGATACATTTATACGGGGAATTGGCTTCATTAGAAGCAAAGTAGATCACTATGTGTATTTTAAATTAATTGGTGACCATGTTATTTATCTGGTCTTGTATGTGGATGATATGTTGCTGGTTGGAAATGACAAAGAAATTATTTGAAGACCCATTTGTCCTCCAAATTCGACGTGAAAGATCTTGGTGCTACAAACTATATTTTGGGCATGGAAATTAAAAGAGATTGCACAAAGAGGAAGCTCTGATTAAACCAACAGAAGTATGTCAAGACAATATTGTAGAGTTTAATATGCAGGATAGTAAACTAGTGAAGGTTCCTATTCGTGTAGGTGTAAATTTATCTATTGAACAGTGTCCCGAGACACAAGAAGAGGAAGAGGACATGTGTCGTGGTCCATATGCAAGTGTAGTCAGTAGCCTGATGTATGTGATGGTCTACACTAGACCATACATCGCACATGCCATGGGAATATTGAGTAGGTTTATGTCAAAACTAGGGAAGGAGCACTAGACAGTAGTGAAGCAACCTTTAAGGTATTTGCATGGCACTGGTGATGATGGTTTGTGCTACCAAGGAAGACCAGGATTAGACAGAGTGTTGGATATTTATGGATTTGTTGATGCAGACTGGGCTGGAGATCTGGATCAAAGAAGATCTACAAGTGGGTATGGGTTTAACCTATTTGGAGGTGCAGTCAGTTGGATGAGTAAGAAATAATCTGTAGTGGCACTATCAACTACAGAGGCAAAATACATGGCAGCCACTCATGCAAGCAAGGAAGCGGTTTGGTTGCAGAGATTGTGTTCAAATATGGGGTTAGTATAGGGAGCTATAAGGATAAGCTGTGACAGCCAAAGTGCAATTTTCTTGGCAAAGAACCTTGCATATCATTCAAAGACAAAGCACATTAATGCTCAGTATCACTTTTTGAGGGATATGATAGAAGACAAAAAGGTGTTGTTGATAAAGGTGGACACTTTGAAGAATACTGCAGATTCATTGACAAAATATGTGAGCTTTGAGAAGTTATCTTGGTGTAAAGAAACAAAGGGCCTTGTAGGGCTGGATAAATGACTAAGCTCTCTTGTGGCCCCCTATGGAAAGAAAACAACAAGTGGAAGAATGTTGGGTTGTGTTATGTTCTTTCCACAACTAGCCCACATAGTTAACCGAGGGGTTAGAAGGGGGGCAGAGCCCCCCCTTCGTTGCACCAATTGTGTAGCAAGGGGGGGTCATAAAGGGTTTGAGGGGTGCAGGTAACCCTACTCTATGGGGTCTGGGGCAACGCCCCATAAAATTTTGGTTTTGGACCCTATATTAGGTTGGGCATACCTACATATGGTTTTGTGCATGATTTTCGCACATGATTTTGGACGCAATGGTTTTCAGTCCATGGTTTTGGACGCGATGGTTTTCGGTCAATGGTATTGGATGCTTAGGCATGTATAAGTATGTATTGTAACGTTGAAAGGAATATAATGAAAAATCAAGCTGGTAGTCCTAGTTTCAGGATCCAGGGGAAAATCTCTACGTATATGTGTTTTATGTGTTATTCTCTCACATTATTTATTTTCTGTGTTTTAGAATTCGTATGCAGGTAATTTCTGTACAGGGTTAAAACCTACAAATAATTATTTCTTCATACTAGTTGCATCATAGGTGTGTTTATGTGACATCAATCTTTGATCCTTAAAATCGAAGCTTAATTGAAGATCAACTTAAAATTTACCTCAATTAACCTAAGGAGCATTTTTCATTAACGAAAACATTTAGAGGTCTAGGCTAGAGACTTGTTCCATCGTTGTTAGACATAGGAGTTTTCGTTATTTTCTAGTGTTGTATCCCAGGGATGAAATCACATTCCATGTACATAAGTGTATAGGATTGTTCTCCAGTACTTTTGTGTATATTGGAGGTGCTCCATGCATGGTAAGTATATGGAAATGCTCTCATCGTATGGTTAGGTATTAGAAAGCACTACTACGGACTGCAGTCCCACATACCGTCACTTATATTTTGGGAGTCCCCAATAGGTTTCTATCCATCCATAGGTTACTGAGTCTGTCGCCTTATATGAAATGATACACCAAACACAACATTCAGGGATATTGTTTGTCGTATGTTAAGTCCTTAGTTCACCAAGGTGTATATTTCAGTTCACGGTTCCTTGGTAAATATTTACATCTAGTTATTGTTGTGAAGTGAAATTCTAAGTGCGGACACAAACAATTTCTCTGGCCCAATAACGGGTCTAGCCAAAAACAAGACATTCTATGGAAGACTTCCTTAGGTTATAACCAATTAAGAGGGCCTACCTCTTAGTACGCTTATCCTATTTAGTGATGACCTTTCTTGCTTTCTCCAGCTATCTCCTGTTTCCTTCTTTAAACACCTAAAACAGGTAAACAACAACAAACACCAATCGTGGTAATAGACAAATTGTAATTCAACCTACTTAACAAGTCAAGAAGCATCAAGCCATAAACATGTGAGATGACACATTATGTAGGAAATCAATCAATAGTTGCATATATATTAAATCAAGAAGATATTACAACTGTTGTCTTGACATTGTTGTTCTCCTCCGACAAAACCATATTCCCACACACTTCCATTAGCATTCCATGGTGGCCTCAACAATGATATTTTTAAGGCTCTTCCCTTTAATCTTCACACCAAACCAAATTCACACTTCTCCCTCACACACAACTAGAGAGCTACAACTATGGATAACTTTATGATCACTCCAAAATTCATTAGCACTAGCACACCAACATTAACACTAGCTTGTCCTTGGGAAAACAAGAGGTTTATATAGCATGAATGGATGGTGCAAGACCTTGGGCTTAGAATACAAAATTCTAGGTTTCGAGGTGATGTGACATGATTATGTTGATATTTATGTCTCTCTCATATGGATGGTTGCGACCATACCATGAGTTATCATATGTGATCCTTCTCATTATTGGATGGCTACGACCATACCTTGGTTTCAATATGATCCTCTTTATTGGATGGTTGTCCCCATACCTGGATCCATTTACATGATCATTCTCTAGATGGCTACGTCCATACCACAATTCATGTATCATTTGACAGATTCCTCAGTTAGGTATATGTATCTGTACTTTCTTGTAGGTTTTCTGATGACAGACTTCCGCTCCCCACACTGATTCATAAAGCATTTCATCCCTCACTCTAGTTCAACCCTCACTCTTTAGGGGATATATGTTACATAGAATTTTGTCACTGTCCCTATACTCCCCATTCCATGATCTTGGAGGACCTCTATAGTGAACCCTACATGCTTCCCCTTCATTAAGAAACTCCCATTGTGTCCCTTTTCATGAGCAAAACAATTCCCTTTTGCATCATTTCCCAAAAATCTTCTTTTTTTCCGAGTTTACAAGATTAGCGCTAATGACACGTGTACTCCTCATGATGATATGCAAGGATTGACACTATCCCTAGTGCCGACTGGAGTGACTGAGCCTTGTTCTAGATGCACTGATCCTATTTTGGAAAGTTTTTTAAATAAGGAGCCAAAGCTTTCAGCTCTAGAAGCTTCATATCAAAAATCTGGTAAATGGTTGGATTGGATGGAGTCGAGGATGTCAGTTTTATCTCCTTTCCCCTACAAGGATGGAACTACCTCAAGAGATAATACCTTCTCCCATGAGAATAGGAACCATCTCCCATCCATTCATGCTATGTAAACCTCCATTTTTCCCAAGCACAAGCTAGTGTTAATGTTAGTGTGCTAGTGCTAATTAATTTTGGAGTGATCAACAAGTTATCCATAGTTATAGCTCTCTAGTTGTGTGTGAGGGATAATTGTGAATTTGGTTTAATGTGTAGATTAAAGGGACAAACCTTAAAACTATCATTGTTGAGGCCGCCATGGAATGCTAACGGAAGTGTGTGGGAACTTCATTTTGTCGAAGGAGAACAACAATGTCAAGACAACGGTTGTAATCTCTTCTTGATTTAATATATATGCAACTATCGATTGATTTCCTACATAATGTGTCATCTCACATGTTTATCGATTAATGCTTCCTGAATTTTTAAGTAGGTTGAATTACAATTTGTCTATTATCATGGTTGTTGTTTGTTGTTGTTTACTTGTTTTAGGTGTTCGAAGAAGGAAATAGGAGATAACTAGAGCAAGCAAGCAAGGTCATCACCAAACGAGATAAGCGTACTAAGAGGTAGGCCCTATTAATTGGTTCTAACCTAAGGAACTATTCCATAGAATGTCTTGTTTGTGGGTAGACTGAGATTGAGCTAGCAGAATTGTTTGTGTCCACACTTAGCATTTTACTTCACCACAAATTGGCGACTCCATTGAGGATAACAAACAACAAAAACCATGATAAGAGACAAATTGTAATTCAAGCTACTTAACAAGTCAAGAAGAATCAAGCCATAAACATGTGATGTGACACATTATGTTGGAAATCAATTGATAGTTTCATATATATTAAATCAAAAAGAGATTACAATTGTTGTCTTGACGTTTTTATTCTCCTCCGACAAAACTAGGTTCCCACACACTTCCGTTAGCATTCCATGGTGGGTTCAACAATGATAGTTTTAAGGCTCTACCCTTTAATCTTTGCACTAAACCAAATTCACACTTATCCCTCACACACAACTAGAGAGCTACAACTATGGATAACTTGTTGATCACTCCAAACATAATTAACGCTAGCACACCAACATTAACACTAGCTTGTGCTTGGGAAAAAGGGAGGTTTATATAGCACGAATGGATGGGAGATGGTTCCTCTTCTCATGGGAGAAGGTATTATCTTGAGGTAATTCCATAATTATAGGTGAAAGGATCCTAAACTAACATCCTCGACTCCATCTGGCCCAACAATTTACCAAACCTCTGTTACGAAGCTTCTAGAGCTGGAAGCTTCAGCTCCATATTTAAAAAACTTTCCAAAAGAGGATTGGCATGACTGGAACAAGGCTCAGTCACTCCGGTCAGTGCTAGAGATAGTGTCAATGCTTGCTTATTGGCATGAAGAGGACACGGGTCATTAGCGTCAGTCTTGTAAACTAGAAAAAACAAAATATTTTTTGGGAAATGATGCAAAAGGGAATTGTTCTACTCATGAAGAGGGACACAATGGGAGTTTCTTCATGAAGGGGAAGCATGTAGGGTTCATTGTATAGGTCCTCCAGGATCATGGAATAGGGAGTAGAGGGACAGTAACAAAATGTTGTGTAGCATATGCCCCCTAAAGTGTGAAGTCTGAACTAGAGTGAGGGATGAAATGCTTTATGAATCAGTGTTGCGAACTGGAGTCTGTCGTTGAAAACCTGCAAGCAAGGATAGATACATATACATAACTGAAGACTCTGTCAAATGATACATGAATCATGGTATGGATGTAGCCATCCAGAGAATGATCATGTAAATGGATCCAGGTATGGGCAACCATCCTATAAAGAGGATCATATCGAAACCAAGGTATGGTCATAACCATCCAATAATGAGAAGGATCACATATGATAACTCATGGGATGGTCGCAACCATCCATCTGAGAGAGACATGTATATCAACATAATCATTTCACATCGCCTCGCAACCTGGACTTTTGTAATTTGAGCCCAGGTTCTTGCGCTCCAACACGCCTCGATAAAGGTAGAAATTCTAACATGTGAATAGATGTGTTGACGTCGAACATGCTAGAAAATTGCTTCATTACTAGCCGACGATGTAAACTGTTAACAAGCGTGATAGAAACCACCAATAATGGCAATGGTGCTTAAGCTACTACCAACACAATTCATAGAATGTGAATAAAGGAACTATAGTCAAGCACTAGTGAAATCACTCGATGGAAAGCCAATGATGTGAACTTGTCATCGAGTGCGAAGAACTTGCCATTAGGGCATGCAAGCTCTAAGGTACTAGAAGGGAGTCTCTCAATCAACTTCCTGGATAATGAGCTGAAGTTGACAGGAAGCGACCGTGTCGAAGGAGAGCCATAATGTATCCCACATCATCCACACGAGACAAAGGGATGCAAAATTATTTTGGATGATACAGAGAATCAGAGGTAAGTGTAACTGCAAAAGGACAACCCTTGAACATATCGGTGACACGACCGGAAGTTTCACAACTTCTGGATCCATAGGATCAGTGTTCATGATGACGTGGTAGAGATAAAATGGAAGGCAAAAATAAATAGCCCAACCCAGGAAGGTCGAAGATGAAGTGAGGATATCCCAACTCAACATGAAATAGAAAGTGTCATGTTCAAGAGTAAGCTACCGACACAACTGATTGAATTTCCAAATTCCCCCCCACCGTATCTGGCAGGTACCCCAATTATTTTTTAATCACAGGCTTGATGGGGATAGAATATGCCTGCATTGTAAGTTCATCCCTCGGATGAATCTGACCTAGTAAGTTTAACGAGACCTAGGAAGGAGAAGCTCATGTTCGTCATGGTGATGAATCTGATGTCATTTAATTTTTTAACGAGTCCGACAAAGGTGAAACTCTGTATCTTTTTCATGTTTAGAGAGTTTTAAAAAGACATGGAAAAGAAAACTCCACATGGTCCCTTTTCGTACATTTGTGTCTCTCGAGCCCGAAAAGGTAGAAAATGATACTTGTGAGAATTGCTCGACCATATCAGTCAAGGAGTACCTTTCTCATAAATAGTTCATCCCAGCCTGAAAAAGGGGTAAACGTATACTGTGTGCACGATGTTTTGCATCAGTTAACGAGTTCAAAACGACAAGTTCTTGACTATATTTTCGTGTTTAAAGGATCGGAAAAGAGCTTGGAAGCAGACCCCCCATTTTATTCTCTTTTATGAGTCAAAAGGAAAAAAAACTCAACAATATTTTCATTTGAGTTTTATGAGTCGAGAAAAGAGCTGAAACATGACTCGGCACCATCGTCAAACATCCATCACTTGTCTCTTCGCAAAAAGGTAAAGTGCATTATCCAATTCTTGAGTAAAAATAGGTCAAAACACTTAAAAACCATAATATTTCATGAAAATTGAATAAAAGGAGAGAAAAGTAAATTTTTTTTACCATTTACCATTTTACCTTGTTGTGAAAAACTTTTCACACACTTTGCCCTAATTTTTTCGGAGCAGATTGCAGGAGATCTGGGTGGTCATTCACTGAGCCACCAGTTGCAGGTAAGATCCAAGTCCCTAAGATCCATTTCCATAATGTTTATTCCTATTTTCATCCACTTTTTGGATTCCTGAGGGAGGTTTTGGCAAAATAAATTGCCCTCGGTTGGCGCGATTTCCTGGCAGAGAATCGGGTCTATCGAGGGTAGTTAAAATGCCCAACCACACCATCAGTGCAACTATTTTAAAAAAAAGCATGATTGTGTCATGAATAAGGAAAAAGAAATTTTCCTCTCAAATCCACCATTTGAATCCAAATTTTACTTGCCAAAAATGATCATTGACTTGAATACATGGTTTTTGTAGGAAAGAAATGTCAAAAATGGTAAACTGGAAAGAAGGTGAACATGAATATGTGGACACTCAAGCAATGAATGATCAAAATTGCTTGAATGCCTTGAGGTACTGTGGGCTCCTCAAGTTCTTTCTCACACCAAGGATGCAGGCCCAACCTGAACTACTTCGATACCTATTTAGTCTCTGGGACATAAATTGGGAAATATTCATCATTGGTGACTAGGAGCTAGAGTTAGAAACTTCAGACATCTATTTTATCGAAGGACTATCCCAGAGAGGGGAACTAGTCAACCTATATGGGTCATGAATGATTGGGGTAAGCATATCCATGCTACTTGCCAAACATTGCCCATAAGCCCTCAAATCCAATAGCGGCAAGATTGACATTGCCACTATGCGAGATTTGACACTGAGAGTGCTACTATTGACTATCAACAAAGTGGTTGGGTCCCAAGCAGAGTACAAGATTAACAAGTCGAAATTTCTATATGCTATTAACTATACAGCACCAATGATCTTCAATTGGTCAGAATCCATGAAGATCAACATGAAATTCCAAATGCCAAAATCTAAGGTGGTGAATCTAAAGCAATTTTGCTTCAAATCTATACTACTGACTTTGTTCTTGGAATAGGTTCCATTGTTCCAGTACCAACTAACTGATGTAGATCCTCCGATCCCACGAGACCCATGGATGGTCCGTCGGAGTTGTTTGATGCCTAGGATCACTGGGGGATAACATATGTCTTATAGGCTCGTCTTCTTTCCATGGCTACGACGACAGCTGATTGTAGTGGAGAATTGGCCATACAGTGTACTGACATCTGCAGAGATCCGAACATGCCGCAGCCGAATGGGGAGGATTTCGACAATGAAGGTAAAAAACAAATTTTAATTGTTTAATTTTTTAATTGTTATATATATATATATATATATATATATATATATATATATATATATATATATTATATATATATATATATATAATATATATATATATATATATATATGTTTATAACATTTTGTTTTATCAATCCAGATGTTGGACTAGAGCAGCCTACCAGGATGTCCCCGATAGCGAGGCATGTCGCTCTCCAGTTTGATGTTGGTCCTTATCAGGAGCGGAGTGACAACAAGGAGGAGATCACGAGGAACCTTGAGGGTTTGGCTCATGGTATCCTAGAGTATGCCCAAGTAGGATACATCCCACATTAGTATTAGAGGCATACGGTGGGAGTTTCAAACCAGATCTGCCGATTGTTGACTCATGTTGCACGAGCAGTTTCATGTTACCATGATCACCATGCTGATTAGTTCTTAGGTCCAACATTTACATTTTTGAGGCATGTGTGCCACAGATATATGAGGCCTACGAGCCACCAATGTTACTTGAACACACATATTATTTTTTGGGTTTTTGATATATCAAACATTATCACCATATATAATATATATATATATATATATATATGTTGTATTTTCTTGCTTACTATGGTACAAATGATTTGTTTTGGATTTTCACATGTTTCGTAAATGTCTATCCAACACATAATTAGATAATGCATATGTCAATGTATTCATTCGTCTAGGAATATGATGATATGTAATGTAATCAAAATTTCTTTCCTGTAGATTAATATGTAGATACATTCTCAATATCTGAGGGTTTCTGATAGAATATTGCCCGTTGAGTTGAATGACAACAAGTTGTGAATCCAGGTTGACAACCAATTCCCGAATGTGAAGAGAAATGGCTTCTGACAACAATTCAATGATTGAGTTGTATTCAGAAATGTTATTATTTGTGCAACCTAAAAAAATACCTTGAAGATCAATCAACTCACCATGAGGGTCATAAATGGCCCATGCTGTGGAGGATAGATTTCAGGTACTACGGCAAGCACCATCAGCAAAATCGATGTGAGGAGTAACAGACATCTGCAGATTAGGGAAAAACATAGTAAACAGGAAATTTGTTTGAAAACTAACACACCAAACCACACTGCACAAAAATGAATGACATACTAATGTACACAAGTAACCATGCAAGATAACCTAAGCATAGTACTTTTTGAGATAAAGCCTATTTCGAGGCTTGTCCAAAGGATTGCCTTCACACTCAATTAGCTCATAGGCCCCTTTTTGAAATACTCATTTAACAATGTAGGGCCCATGCCACATGGGTTCAAACTTTCCTGGCCCCAGCTTATCATTAGCTTGATCATAGAGTAAAACCAAATCACCCTCAGAGAACGCACGAGGAGAGACCAACTGGTCGAAATGGTACTTGACTCACTTCTTTTGTGCTTCGATGACCAAAGTAGCGAGATAGTCTCATCCATCCATTCTAAATATAAGAGTCACTCTTCTTGAGGTGAGGTTTCGGGGAGAAGTTTGATAGCTAGCTTAAGTGAAGGAATTTCACACTCAATCGGTAAGGTTGCTTCTAGACCATAGACGAGATGGAATGGTGTGAAACCAGTTGCATCCTTGGTCAATGTTTGATAAGCCCAAAAAGATGAAAGGAGCATGAGATGCTAATTGGACTTGTGCATCCCAATAGTACGCTGAAGCATTGTAACCAAAAATTTGTTCACAGTTTCAACTTGACTATTGGCCTAAAGGTAATATGGGGTTGAGCCATCGTGGTGAAAACCCAATGTAGATGTCAGCTCAGCCATCATGTAATATCAAAAATGGTATCCATGGTTTGTGACAATGGCTTGAGGTACGTCGAACCTAGAAATGACGTGATTGAAAAGAAATTAAGTCATCGTTTTACCGTCTACAGAGTATGTAGGCATCACTTCGGCCCATTTGGTGAAATAATCCACAACAACGATAATATAACCATGCCCCCAGACGAACGAGGGTTACATGTCATATAGTCAATGCCACATTTCGAAAAAGGACCAATGGTAATGACAGGGTGTAGGTGATATGGCGAGCTGTAGGTGAGCAGGCGGGGCACACATATTACGCTGGCAAATTTGGCATTCATGGCACTTGCAAACAACGAGGATGCAATCCTTAAAAATGGATGGCCATAAACAACCAGTGTGAACGATTTTTTGAGGAGTAGCATAGCCATACATATGACCACCACATGCTCCAGAAAGGTAGTCATTGAGAAATCTCTTAGCCTCCTCGAGAGTAAGACATCGGCGAAGAACTGAATCGACACTAACACAATATAAAGTATCTACAATAATACGGTAGGGTTAGGAGTGATGTCGGATCCATCGATGATCATCCTTAGTCAACGTGGACTGGAATGTGGACATCTGGAGATACACGATGATATCGATGTACCACGGGTCAAGGGTGCTTATCAGGAAAAGAGTCTCATCTGGAAGTTGTTCATCTACACCAGTGGGGAGAGACGTAGAAGGAAGGGAGCGAATCAACTCGGCAAAAACTAGTGATTTCTTAGATTTGGTAGTAGTAAACACCAAATTGAATTCTTGAAGGATGAAAATCCATTTAAAATGCTTGCCCCATAGCAAATGATGAGTTAGTGTGCATGTCATCGGGCTACATTCAGAAATCATAGTAGTATTGCATAGGAGAATGTAGTGTTGAAAGCGCTGAATAGCCTGTATGGTAGCCAAAACCAACTTCTCGACATAGGCATAATGTGTTTTAGTGTCAAGGAGACTGCGACTGAGGTAATAAATAACATGTTCATTTCCTTCATCATCGTCTTGTACCAATACCATAGCAATGGTGCTAGGGGCTACAGCTAGATAAAGGAGTGATCATGATGATAATCAAGGGGACGTAGCAAAGGATCATTGACGAGGACAACCTTGAGGTCATAGAAAGAATTTTGGGCAACTCTATCCAAAACAAAGGGTGTTTCTTGCTTGAGCAACCGAGTAAATCCTGAAGCTAGCCTAGTGTAATTGGGTATGAAATGACGAAGGAAATTTGTTTTTCCCTGCAAGCTCTGGAGTTGGTGCAATGAAGATGGGGGGGGGGCTGGCTAGCAAATTAAAAATGGCCTTGAATTTAAGTGGATCAAGGCAAATAACATCCTTGGAAATGTTAAATTTGAGGAGTCATCTAGATTTGATGCAGAAAACACATTTATGCGGGTTTAACTGAATGTTGTAGTGTCTATAGTGAAGAAAAATCTGTCGAAGATGGTTAGGGTGATCCTAGAACTTACAAGAATGAGAGAGAAGGTCATCCAAGTAAGGCTGAATGATGTTGTGAATATCATGAAACACATAGGACATCACCCTCTGAGATGTAGCCCCAGTATTTTTGAGGATGAAAGGGATCTTTTTGTAAGCAAAAGTACCTCACGGATAGATAGAAGTTTTCTTTTCTTGATTGACCAGTGTGATGTTAATCTAGTTGTATCGGAAAAACCATCCATAAAGGACAAAATCTTGCTCCCACCACAGTCATCAATGATTTTATCAATGAAGGGAGTGGGATAGTTATCCTTAGGACTCACATGACTGATATCACGATAATCAATGCAAATGCAGATTGTGCCTTATTTCTTTGTCACCAGTACAATATTTGACACCCAATCTGTAAGAGGGATCGAATAAATGAATTCAGATTTGAGAAGTTTTTCAATTTCACCCTTGATAGCGGCCACTTTCCTAGGGTGCACTGGACAGAGTCGTTGGTGAATTGGCTTCACGTTAGGATAAGTCGGTATTTCATGCACAATGATGCACAGATCAATGCTAGGCATTTTTTCATATGACCATGCAAACACATCACAGAATTCTTGAAACAGACGAGTATAGATCTTGGTCTCATCTAGAGAACAAGTTACCCCGATATGGACATTTTCAACAATACCGAGCTTGACAGAAATATCAATTGGCATCATTTGGGTAATATTACCCAAATTTCCTTTTGACCATACTTCCTGAGTCAAGATCGGTGCCAAAATTGGTAGGGAGGGAAACTAAGAAGAGAACTCCTTGAGACTAGTAGACATGATCGTCGGGTGAGGCAGGAACGAGGAACAATGATTAGTTTCATTCCAAGGTGGTTCCTCGAGAGACATTACTTCCATAATACTTTCATCAGTAAGAAAATTCTCGGCTAAGAGATTGGGATATTTTGAAGCACCTAGCCATGGGGATTGAGAATACGTATCGAGAGAAGTCCTCGAAATAGGAAAATCAGAGGATATAAAACTTGAGGCCGAAACAATTTCCACCTAATTGATTTTGGCAGGACTAAGTGGCATAACCTCGCCACAGGTATCAACAAGATTTGGTGAAGGTATGACCCAAAGATAAAATTTGACTGAGATCATGTTAACATAGGCAACATGATGAGGTGGGAGTGGAAAAATTCCCATCAAGACAAAATCTTTAAAATGACCTACCCCCACACTCTCATAAGGAGAACTAGTGTGATTGACATACAGAACATTGCCATCTAAGGAGCAAGAGGCAAAGAAGGACATTTGGTCGAATGTGACGATCTTCTCTTGATGGGGAAAATGAATCACGCGGAATAGGGAGGAGGCTACAACATGCATGGCATGGGTACAACTCCATTCGAGTAGAAGATTATAATTGAGATTATCATGAACAATCTATACCTTGACGTGTACTATCTTTCCCTCCAAAGTAATGGCAAGGTTAGGTAAGGCACTGAAGGGTCATAAATCATGCATGTCGAAAGCTTCCAAAGTGTTAGGGGATTGTTTCAAAGTAGGAGAACCAATGGCCTTCCAGCAAGCAACTGACATGATGCAGGTGGAAGTACCTTCATCGATGACGGTCTAATGAATGGTTTTTTTCTTGATGATTACCTGAATGAGAAAGCCAATCTAATGAGGTAGTCATGGAACATGGTTCTCTAGATCAAAACATATCAAATTGGAATCGATAGGATCAATGCCCCCAACAGCCGACAACAATGATTTCCACTGAGATGGATAGATTTGGAGTACCACAAGAGAAGACATAGTTGATTGTGCCTGAGCCAAATCCTCAACAACATTATAGTGTTAACCAGCTTGAGAATTGGGATTGTACGAGGACTTCCTTAGCACAGCTCGAGAAGGTGGTCAAATGGAAGAATCAAGGTTAGGATTCTTGATGTGGAGAGGGTTAGAACTCAGGGCATAATAAGAAAGGGTGGCCTCTTTCTCTTTCCCGTCTATCAGAGCAGGAGTTTGATAATGTTTTGATCTGGTAGCCACATTAATAGGTGTACTCATCATGAACACTTGAGATCCTGAGGAAGAAGATGATTAAGGTTGGTCTACCATTTGAGTCTGCTAAGATGGAAGTGTCTCTTTTAGCACAGTTGGGGTCCCTTTGAGCAAATGACTAACTTCGTACCATCAGGGACAATCCTTAGTATAGTGATCCTCCTCGCAAATGAGGCACAGATACTTAGGATTCTATTGTGAATAATCACCAGCAGACGGTTTAGGAGGACCCTCTTTTGGGGCATCGGCTTTACCCTTGCCTTTATATTTCTTCTTACCTTTTGAGGATTTATCCATTGTGGTAGACTAGACAGCATGGACCTCTAAGGTTTTACCAGGGCTAGGTGGATTCTGGGAGGAACTACTGGAAGCCGTGTTTGATACCGACTTCTGTTTGGAAGAATATTTGGCAGGGGTCTAGGACACTGAACCAATGAATCCATCAACAAGAGGTGTAGCCCATGAATTTGATGTCGTGGGATTAGATGATGGCCACGGAGCATCAGGTAATAACTCATACAAAGTGCCAGACTGAGAATAAACAAGGTCTAAGTATAGGGCACGAGAAATTGCTTGTTCTTCGGTAACGCATCCACCCATAGCTATATCATGAGAAATTGGAGTGACAAATGACTTCGTAAACCATTCGGTGAGAAACTGATTAGCAATCTCAAATTTGATCAGGCGATGTCTACGTCTCCATTCATGGATGTGATCGGAGATGTGTGTCGCAGTATCTTTCTTAAGCGATGTGAGCAAATAGCTTCTAGTTTCATAGCGAACTGGCAACTAGAAACGTGTGAGGAAAGCCATGGATAAAGAGTTGAAGTCATGGTAAGTACTTTTGAGGGAGCTCAATGCACCATTTGGCTGCAGCACCTATGAGGGTTTGTTGGAAAGACTAAGACAAATAGAATCATCAATGTAGGAATTTGAAGAGCACCAGAGGTGATACATCATCACCCAAGCTTGACGATCTTCTTTCACTTTTCAATTAAACTTAGGAAAATCACTCGGGATCTTGGACAAAACCGGAGGCGAGTATGGCGGATGAGGAATTGGATCATTTGTGAGTCAAGACACATCGAGAAACTCTAGTGTGGCCAAGAATGACAATTGAGTATTGAAAGACATTGGAGGTCGATAAGCGGGTCCAACCGGAGGAGCCCATCCCTACAAGTAAGGGTTTTGTCCCCATAGTAGAGGGTTTTGGCCATATGGCATTTGATTTTTCCTCCACTGTGGGTTGCCTTGGTTGTAGGGAGGATTTTGACCTTGAACACCTTGGAACAATCTAGCCATAGGGCTCCCAAGTCCCTAAAAGTGTTGTTTCACTGCCTAAAGGAACAAGGTCAACTGATTACATCATCTCCCAGAAGTTCTCCACTGAAAATTGCTCATAAATGGTCAAAACTGGACCATACTAAAAGCTCAATGCAGAGGGTATGATGCATATCACCTTCCCAGTGTACACGGTGCGATGCATACAGATTTTCTCCTCTGTCGGGTGTGATGGTCGGGAATGGACAAATGGCAGGGACAAAAATGCGAGGTGGAAGATCATGGAATCTTCCAGAAGCTTCCCTCTGACACTTGCAATCCATTTTCAACCAGGAATGAGTAAGAGATCATCATTCTCAGTGGAAGTAAGAACTATCAGAGAGAGAACTAACAAAGATCTTAAGAAGATGACCACTCTCTCTAAATCATCTATATATGAGCCCTCATCACAGAGATCGAGAGGCTGGAATTTTGTATCTTATAGAGAAGTGTTGTTGGTATTCTGGTGTACATTCACAGTGTTGGGTGATCTAGCTTTGCTTGAGGTGAAAAAGGGCTTCTTAGATGGAGGATGATACTGGGTCAGAGCACATGGTTGTAATCTTCTTGCTATTTTTCATCTGAATAAAGCTATTCTTGTTCCCTTCCATATTCTTGTGTACTTGTTTATATATGCATGTATATGGTTAATACACATCTGATCCTGTATTATTTATGAATTTAGATCCTTGTTGCTTGCATAGTAGTATGTTGCTGTGATTCCACAGGTTCTTTTGAAGCTGGGCAGACAAAGAATAAGTGGCGAAACTCTATTAAGAAGGAGAGGAAATCAAGCACAAGACTCAGGTTGGTCTTCTTGTTCCTCCTCTCGTCTATTTTCATAAAAGGAAACAATAGTAGACTTTGATTGTTTGTTTCTAAGATAGCCACCCATATTAGTGGGAATAGCAGCATCCGAGTGGACACTATTCCCGTATAACACATGGACAGTCTTCAATGATGTTAGTCCTTCTGTCAATAAGGAGACAGAATAAGAAAAAGTAGTTACAGAGCTAGATCAGGAGGAGATGGATACAGAAGAAACTAATATAGAGGGACATGATGAAGGAGAACACAAAGACACATGATGCTGAAATAGAAGAGAAAGAAGGCATTGAAACAAACAAACAAAAAAAGAGCAACAAGAAACAAAAGAGATAAGTGGCCTCAGGGACAGAGAAGCAACAGAACAATCAAATCCCATGGCCCTAATCAACATCTAATTGCAAGTAATCCTCAATTAACACTTAGATATCTTGTTTTCCAAGGAAAATAAAGTACACATTATGAGGATCTATTTAGGCATCTAAAGAACTGATAATATACATGTCTGCTAAAACATATAACATACTGCCACATAGCTTGAAGATCAAAGAATGTCAGTGGGGAGAAGGAGGAAGGAAAGCAGACCGCTATAAACAAGAATAAAAGACCATAGCAGAAGCATGAGATGTCAGAGAGGCTACTAGAGCCACTAAGTTGCTCAGAGGATTAGCGACACTTTCAGTAGGGGGGTGATGATGAGTCTCATCATTGAGTAATTATATGGGCATTAATTAGCCTTAATTCACCTCCTAACTCAGTCAAAACAACTATTCTCACAACTTATTGAATACTTTTGATTATATTTTGCTTATGCGTTGCGTTAGAGTTGGATATTTTGCTTTATGGTCTAATGTGCATGTAATGCAGGGATAAAAGGTAAAAGCAAGGAACTATGGTAAAAGACCCTGGTAAAAACCCGGATGAGACAAGGGAGAGGAATTACAGGAGGTAAATCCTCCTCATTTACTGCCCATCCATTCGAGTATCCCTCCATAATATAAAATTACACACAGCCAAATCAGGAGTATTAAAAGACAGCCAAGCAAGTGGAAGTACAAGCATCCTCCCTACTAGAAGGCCTCCAAGCTAGTGAAAGTGAAAGGAAAAGTTACCATTAAGTTGGGAGTTGTACCTCCCTAATTTTGAGGGAAGTTGTTGAGACTTTAGATGTATAAATAAAGAGGCTTAGGACCTCAGTTTTTTTAGTTAGTCAGCTAGGCAGTTAACCAATAGTGAGTCAGTCAGTTAGCAAGTATTCGTACCTTTTGACTTGTAGCAGTTTGATGTAATACAGTGTTCTTTGATAATGAAGATGAGTTTTGATTTGAGCCAGCATTGAGTTAACTCAAGAGGTTGAAGCTCTTGGGTTAGGGCCCAACCGTAGCAGCCAAAGCTCCTTTTTATTTTACTATTATGTTAGCATAACTTCCTACTTTCTATTCATTTGCGTAATCAAATGCATTCTCATTATAGCAGTGCTTAGTATAGATTCATTATTTATGTTCATTCACTTAAGCAGTTCATTTCCATTACATCACTAACATAGATGCATGGTTTGATTATTCATTTGGTTAAGTAGACACATAATCATTATAGTGGTTTAGCATAGACTCATGGCTTTCCTGTTCATTTACTGAACTGGTTTCCTATTTTCTATTCATTTTCTAAGTGTTTGCAGTCTCATTTCAGTAGTACAAGGTAGATTGGTTGTGTTTCAGTTTGTTCCATTTATGCTTTCATTGAACCAGTAAGTTAACAAAGACAAGATACAAAAGGTTGCTCATACGTGTCTCGACCTCACCTCCTCCCTCCGAGACCATGAGGTGAGGAGGGAACCTTGCAGCAACCCCAAAAACACAGGGTTTTTGTTTTCATAGTGTTTGTCATTTAAACATAGTCACTGAGTTCATTGCGTTGTCACTCTGTTCCTCTCATGATTATCCACCCCTTCACTCTCTCTTTCTGTCATTTAGACCTCCACCCTCTTCCTAGACCTCTCATGCTATCATTATCCTTCAGCCTAAAATGCTCAGCAAGAGCTGTTAATTCACATTGAAACAAGTTTTAACCGTTGATCACCTTTTGACACACAAAACCCACCAATCGCTACCTAATCCACTTTTCGCATTTGACTTTCTGCCTTTTAAATCCCCACTATCCATCTTCCTTGTCAGATCAGATACAACTTATCGTTTTGAGGGCACACGAGATACGTCTTACCACCCTCCAAACCCGCTCGTCATTTCCACACATTTCTTTTCGTGCCCCAATCTCCACCATCAATCTGCTCTGCTAGATCTGATAGTTGTCGCATCACCCGATCGCTTTATCACCTTGAACTCTCCACCATCGATCTGTCTCTTGATCTGACGGTTTTCGCTACCCTCGATCGCGAACTAGCTTGGTTGATCTCTGTCGATCGCCTCCATGATATAATCCTAGCCATCCATCCTGTTAGTCCAACATGTCCACCCATTTGCCTACATACCCTCCTACTGTCCGATCTCATCTGTTCATTTACCCTTCACTCATATGATCCAATGGTCCTCATGTGTTGTTGCTCATTATGTCCTCTTTTCATCATTTTTACCTCTGACCGCTTCTTCCGCTTATGCATAGACTTAGCCTAGTTCCATTTCTGACCCCTTAGTCTAGTTTTGCTGCTTTACTCCTACAACTTAGATAGTTAGCATTAGATTAGTGTTACGTAGTATTCTACTTAGTCTAGCTATTTTCATGATTAATTAGGTTATGTTGATTTAGGTTTGCATGTTGTTTTCTTCATTTCTATAGTAGATTAGCTCTCTCCTAGACTAGGTTTGCTCTCCTTCCATCAAAATCAAGCTTCTTCTGACCCTATAGAAGTCTTGCTTGGAACCCTTGGGGTCTCTTGCCAGATGAGAAGTGAGAAGAGGTAGTACCTTAACTTATACTTGTGTATATAGCACAGTCACCTCCAAGTTTGTACGAACCCCAGGTTGATAAGTAAAGCTGGTAGCCCTAGGAATTGCAGCATTCTTGCTGCAATACCTAGGCTCATCAAATGGGTACATGTGGGAAATGTATATTATTTGTAAATATGTTGTAAGTGAAATTCCAAGTGTCATTAGTGGAATGTGAACAATAACTATGTAATGTAATGACTTATTTTTAAAGAAGTTGTAGAGTTGTGAGGGTCATCAAAGAGTAATGATCATCTCTACAAATAGTCATTACCCCATTTACCCAGATTTGTTCAATAAAGACATTTATTTTTACTAAATCTTTATCGATTCCTTATGATACATACGATTTTAAAGAAGATGTTATCACTTAAAACCATAGTCCACCTATGTCCAAAGATTCATATAAAAAAAATTTTGTTTAAGTCAATAGGTTTCTATGTGTGTCACTTTGAAATTAGAATTTCAAAAGGTATTGATGTGAGTCCTTGTGAAAAACCGTTAGATACCCTCCATCATTATTGTGTAAGGCATGTCTTGTCTTGTTTGCGTCATTTGTATTTTGCGCAGTTTCGCAGCGCAATCTGATTGGCCAATTTAGCTGCGCAATCATTTTTCCACCTTTTCATAGCGTATCATTTACCAGCCATTTCGTAGCGCATGTTGTCAATTCATAATTGTTTGCGCTATGAAATCGGGGATTCGGGGTTTTTGCAGCACATTTTCTTGAAATGTCAAGTCTGGGGAGATGAGTCATTAGGTCCGTCCACATTTTGTCAGTTGATGTCTTCTCCAGGTCATGATAGGTTATCATTCCGCCATCAGGTTTAGGATCACGCACATGACAATCATTTCAAGAGATTTTATGAGGTATGGTTGTGTCATAATATTTATTCATGGTGCATTAACATGCTTGTTGTATGACGAGATTTTTTTTGAAAAAACGCAAAGAAGCCCGAGTTTTCATTTAAAGGGATCATTGCAAGCAAGCCTGCACTCCAAAGCCGAAGCTATTTTTGAATTGTAGCTGCTGTTAGTTCTCTGTGTGAAGATATTCGAAGCAAGATGGAAAAAAGAGGACATCGATCCGGAAGGTGCCTAAGAACAGAGCCAGAGGGGCTTGATCTTACACTCAGAGATGAAGGTGTAGCAAGAGCCTTTAAAAATGCTGGTTGCTGGAGGTTTTGCAAAAAGTTGAAGGGAGGACATGCAGAGGTAACGAAAGCTTTTGCATTGAATTTTACTGGCTTGAATTCTAAAGTGTCAATGCTAGAATTTCCTGTGTCTCCACAAGCCATTTCTATTGTCACTGAAATTCCGAGAGGAGGACAAGAGTGGTTCAAAAATTTTAAGTTTGACATGACTCCCTGTAAGGAATTTTTGAAAGAACAGTATGTAAATGAGGACCTCACCAAAGCTGTGCCAAGGAGTTATGTAAAAGAACATTATGCTCTGCTCCTTACATGCATCCAGAAATACCTAACATGCGAGGGGAGGTACACCAAAGTTTATTCCTATCATTTCAAACTCTTGTTGCATTTCACAGGTAAAGCATCAATAGACATCCCTTTCTACTTGTTCAGAAGCCTTAGTAAAATGTGTGATAAAATCCAGTTAAGGAAAGATGATTGTGAAACATCCCTGTTTCACCATGGTTTAGTAAAGTTGCTGGTGTTAAATGGTTTGCAAAAAATTGGTAGAGATTGGGATTCTTTCATTTTTATGGCCGACTTTCAAAGCAAGACAGGCCTCACTCCATTGCTGGATAGGGAAAAGGAAGGAAGAATTGAAGAACCTACCTTGGCTGAGCTCAGAAAGGAGGTGAAAGACCAAAAGAAGCCCAAAACCAAGTCGAGGAAATCAGAGAAGTCTGTAGTCATAAAGGAGACACCTAAATCATCAGCAAAGGAGACACCCAAGTCATCAAAGGAGAAAATCAAGCACCAGAAAGATGCACCAGGGCCAAGTGGAGTTGAACAAGTGTCAAGAATCAGAACCAGAAGTCAGCTAAGCAGAGAAAAAGGCAAATCAATAGCGGTGGAAGAAAGCCCTATGTCAAAGGCTAGTCTAAATTATTTGCTTGAGGCAATTGATTTTGAGCAAGCCAAATCAGTGCAGGTTGAGTCAATGCCTATTGACCTAACCTAGTCATCACTTGATAGCACCAAAAAATCAAAAGCCTCAAAAAGGTTAAGATTTGAAGAATATGGTAAGGAATTTATGGTCAAACCACGAAGGCCAATCACCAGGAGGAAAATCAAAATAGCTGAGAAATTGCACAAGGATGAGATAGCTGTGAAGGTACCTGCAAAAAAAGAAATTAGACAACTGCCTAAAGCAGAGAAGGCAGAGGAAATCAAAAGAAAACCATACACAAGAGGACAGGCCAAAGAAATGGAAAAGCAGCTACCTAAAGCAGAAAAAGCAAAGGAAGTCAAAAAGAAAGATATGGATAAAAAGGTTCCCATTGTCAAAGAAACCAAAACCTCATCTTCAAAGGAACAATGGGAGGCAGCTGAGGAAGAAATGGCTAATTTGGAGAAAACTGTATCAGAAATTGTAGCCATGGAAAAAGAGCTTGCAAAACTAAAAGCTCAGTTAGGCAAGTTAGCTGCCAAATAAAAATTGCAAATGTTTAAGGTCAGATGTTACCCCAAGTTTTTGTTTTGTTTTTCTTAAGTTCATTGGTTTTTGAGGCATGTAAGCACAGCATATAAAAGGAAGATAAATTAGGAGTTTTGAAGCCAAAAGCGAAGCTGTAGCAGTCACAATGTATTTGATAAATTTATTGAAGACTGTAATTTTTGAAAAGAACAACAGTTTCGTAGCGCGCTACGAAACTGCTGTAGGTGACTGTTTTGTAAAAAACAATGAAATTGATGCTGAGGTCAGCAAATTTTGAAAGGGAATGCCTCGAGGGCAGGAAAGAAACCATACAAGGCTATCTAAGCATTCAAAGAATGACAGGTGTAAGTGTTGGAGCAAAAAGGTGAAACATTTTGGCTTTTTGCTAAAAGTTTTCCTAAAGCTACTTTATGACCGAAATATTAGGGTTCTGGTAGGGTTACCGGAATTTTGGGTTGAACACCTGTCCAGTTCACAAAGCATCCAAATTATTAGGCATATGGTGTTATGCGTGGTCATCAAAGGTATTAAACAGCTTGAAGCATGTTCTTTTGGAAATAAAGATTGATGGAAGGCAGGGACCGTGAAAACAGGGCACACATCTTCATCAAATAATGAGTCATCTGCACAGCTAGAATCCAAGGCAGCTCGTTCAGTGAATGTCTCTCCAATGTATTTCAGCCACTACAGAAATAGTACAGGTGTCAAAGATCAAGAAGGAATCATGCACACGAGGAGATAGAATTAGAGTTTCATTAGAAATAGGACTCTATGTATTTACAGCGCAATACCTTTCTATTTAACAAGTTAGTTTAAATATAGATAAGGCAATTAATGATAGATTTTCGAGCTCCCCTCATGCTGGAGGAGGAGACTCAAGGTAGTTTAATTTTGTTTTCCTATATATAGGAGAAACTCTGATGTAAAAAGGGTTGGAGATTTTTATAAAAACAGATTTTTCATATTGGCTTATGTAAAGGACTTTGACAGTAATAGAAAGGATACTTTTTCTTCCCAAGATTCATCTTGTGTTTCAAATACTCAGAGTATATGTGGTTTGGTCTTTATTCTTCTTGTTTTACAGTTCATTAAACATGCAATCACTCTGCATTCACCTAGTGCTCAGACTTTCTGTGTATGTTTATTGAGTTGAGGTTCTGCTTGGTAAATGTTTTGAGCATTGAGACATTATATGCCTTGGTTTCCATGATTGAGTAGCTACTTGTTAACTGTAGAAGTGTATGACTCCATGAGCCCAATGGGTGAAGCCTAATTTTGTTGTTCCAACCAGCTTAAACTTCATTTACTGTTTAAAGAGTTAGCCATCTTTTCTTGCATATCAAAAATCTGTGAGAGAGCCCTCTCTGACTAAGGAGGCTAACCTTAGTCTAAAGCCTGGTTTGAAACAGTTTCATGAGATCTTATTAAGTAGCAGCCCTTAGTACTGATTTTATGATAACAGAAGACAAAGGAATTACTTTAGATCTTATTAGTGATGAATTGTCACACAAATTTAATCAAGGTAATGAGCTGTCAATAAATTACAATTTTCATGATTATGAGAATTCTCTTAAATTTGAATTTGATCATTTTGGTGGATCTAAGTTTTTTCTAAAGGAGGATAATTTTAGTGAAATTATTTACGAAAGTTATGTAGAACATAATATAACTAAATAAATTTCTTATATTTTTCATAACTCATGTGTGTTTCAAGATGAACATTTTCCTTTTACCAATGTTAGCTATGAAGAATTTCATTTTGAAACCACATCAAATTGTAATGGCCTCTCCGTTCCCATTTTGGATTCTAAACTTGCTTTGATTTTGATCTTCAACCTTTATCATTTCCACAAGTAGATGTTTACACTCATATTGAAATCAAGACTTGTGGGAAGGGTTTTTTTGTAAATCAGTCTCAATTGTCTTTTAACCATAGGATAAATACTAATGGTTGGTATTTTGAAGAAATTGACATTAAATACTTCTCGAGTGTATCATTAAAAGTGCATAGAGTTCAGAATCCAATTAATTAGCAATTCGTTTTTCAAACACTTGATAGTATAAATTCATCATTCTGCCAATCACCTCACTCATCCAATGATACCCTTAAGCATTCATTTCAAGGTCATTTGGATGACTCAGTTCATACTTTCGCTCATGTAGATAACATTAATGTTTGTTCATCCATTCTTCCATTTCATCTGCTTCACTCTCTAATGAATATTCTTCCATACTTTTACGATCCATTAGAGATTTGCCTTAAGGAAATTTCTGAAGAAAGGGTGATTGCAAGTAAAATTCCATACTTTTATGATCCATTAGAGATTTGGCTTAAGGACATTTTTGATGAAAGGGTGATTGAAAATAAAATTATTTTTGTAAATACTTTAAAAATATATGCACATAATTCTTCTTTTGATATTTCGATATTTGTTGAATTTTTGTTACTAATGTACATGATGTATATTTCTGTAGATAGTAAGGAATTTTCTTGGTTACATTGGAAGTTTGATCTTACGTAGCTATAATTTTTTTTCTCGATTAGATTAGGAATAGTTTAAATTTATTTTGTTTTATAGATTGAATAAAAGATTATTTTTAATAAATACATAGAAGAAAACGAACATCTATAAGGTAAATTGATTCTCAAATTCTTTCAGGTATGTCTCATTATTATCATCTATTTGTTTTAGTTTGCTTAAATTCCCATTTAGTTTTTCTTTTTTATATTTGGTGTCATTTTTGCGGATTTCTATTAGTTCAACTTTTGTGAATAAGGCGGTCGTGATGAAAAGAAAATTGCTTAAAGGAGAAATTTTTAAAGACTTGCTGCAGAAGATTTTCTTAATCTGATATTTCCCTTATCATTGTAATGATATGTTTTAATGAAAATCATGATTAAGGAAATTATCCTCGTTAAAGCTCACAAAATCAATTTTTAATCACAACTTTCAATTTGTTTGTTTAAATAAAATAAGCATAAATGACTCTTTAAACAAAGCAACACTTAGCTTGACAAACAACAAAAACACAATCTTTTATGTCAAGTCATCATCATCTTGTTTGAGTTGTTTTCATTCCATGATTTTTCTTTTATCATCTTGTTTGTTTTGATTCTTAGATGGTTTGTTTTCTTTTTTCCCCTTTTCATTGAGTTGATTTCACAATATATCATTTTCAATCCCTTTGAAAATCCTCGTGCAAATTCTTTTAGTAATATTATCAACTTTTAATTACAAGACTTTTTCAATCCAACTCTGGTTTCATTCATGGGAAATTTTTATCTCTATCTGTTTTATTGAATTTCATTTATCATTAAAGGCATATCTTTATCAAATCATAAAACCATCTTGCTTTAAATATTTTTCATGGAGGAACACACTTACTTTCTAAGTGATATGGTTTACCTTTTCAAGGAAAAAATTGATTTGTGTTTAATCAATCCATCCCACCTCTTTCACTCAAATACATTATAAACTAAAAGCTTGGAAAATAATCTTATCAAAGAGTGATTAAAAGAGGAATCATGGGAAATACAAGTAAACCCATCGAGGCTATGGAAGCTCGCTGGCAACAAGACTAAGCTTGTATGGCATAAAAGACAACTTCGTCGAGGTACTATTCAGGATCGCTGGTAGCGAAGCAATTGTTGCGGGATATTATCCCCTAAGGCTCTTGGGTGGAACCCTAGCAGACTGGGAGTTGTCTAAGTCAAGAAACATACACACACACAACTGTTTATGCTAGAAAAAGCTATCTCTAAGGTGAGAAGGACATACCTGAGGTCCTATGTTTGGGTAGTTACTCAAGGGTGCAAACCCTTCTTCACGTCCCTTCCGCTCCTTTGCCGTGGGAAAAAAACAATTCCAAGGAATGCAGCAATATATGGACAAAGATTTAGATAAAAAATGATCTTTATGTTATATAAGGAAGGAGTTAGTTACAAACTTCTAGACATCCATTCATACATGAAATTCAACTATGAACATCATTAACATAAAGAAAGAAGCGTTTCGGGAACAAGACGTGTTTCTTTATTAGACAAATAGAATAGTATGAAAAAAGAACAATATCACCTGAACCACTTCTGCAGGCTCAAAGCTCAGCCTCCTTCTAGATCCGTCCCGCCTCAAGCCTCTAGTAGGTCACCTTCCAATACTCACTCCAAGATGTCATGACTAAGGGATGAACATCAAATCTCAAGGAAACAAGGGTTTCCTGTACAATATGGGGGAAGTGCAGAAGGCACAAGAGTCTTCAGACCTGATCAGGGGGAAAAAACTCAGTATAATAACCTTGCTATATACTCTCTCCTCCTTTAGGCCTTCCCTTTGATGTCTTTTTATACCAATTCCAAAGTAGTTTTTTAGTTAGAAATTGGTTGGGGATAGTCGAGGCCACGGGCACTAACAGGTGATCAGCAGGTAAAACCCGCGATCTCCGCCCGAAAATAAGGAGTTTTATATTTTTTTAAGTGTTTTAATACATATACGTGGATTGGGTATGTATGAACCCGCGTATACACGCGTTTAACTCAGGGCAATGTCGCGTACAGGGAATAAAACATTGTTTTTTAGATTTTGGACCAAGTCTGGAAGGAGGGGTTGCCCTAGGCCATGGGTGTAGCATCACAAACC
>APFE031480584.1:100649-148002 GCA_000404065.3 Pinus taeda | reverse complement strand
TAGATTTTGGACCAGGTCTGGAAGGAGGGGTTGCCCTAGGCCATGAGTGCAGCATCACAAACCATAATGGTGAGAATTTTATCCCAAGAAAAGAACAGAGGCTAGAGAAATGCTAATTCTCCTTGGCATATCCATGACCACTGCCCATTTCATGCTTTGTGTTATGTTGATTTGCACATCCATTGTTCTTCTTTTCTCCATGAGCTCCCTCTTGCTTAGCACACTACATAGTCTATATGTTTATTTGTGTCTCTTGCATCTCCCCTCCCTTGTCTCTTCAATGGATTTTTATTTGTGTCATTTTTTCCATGTGTGTTTACCACACTCACACTTTCCATGCAAACCAAGACTAAATGGATCATCCTCCACTCAAGAATACCATTCCAAAATTTAATGCTACACTATGTGTGCCATAAATCCATCATGGAGATAGGTGGTGAATGAATATAGTTTTTTGAGTTTACAAGTAACTCCTCCTTAGACCTTTCAATCTATGGCTGCTACCCTCAACTGGTGAATGTTTTACATTTCCACCCTAGTTACATGAATTACAATTCACAGTGATAATTAAAAGATGGATAGAAAAGGGTTGTTATAAACCCTGCCCCTTAGAGGAACATTGTCTTTTTTGTTCTATACTTGAAAACATCATTTAATAGTGTTCTATTCCCAAACACAAAATTCAACAATGCTATATACCTGAGCATAACATTTAATAGTGAGCTTCATATATAGATGACTCTTTTACATTCATTTACATAATGAACAAAAATGGGTAGGATATCTTCATTCAATTAGCCATTTTCCAAGTGCCCTCATCTAGCTCACATAGCCTCCAATGCACCTTGTCTTTCTTTATTACATGATTATGGAGTGCAATATACCTCCAATGTCCAGTCTTACCATCTATTTCCCTCAATACTAATTTAGCTCATTTCTTCTCGGAACACGCCCGTTGCACCTTAGATCCCAATAAATATACATATGATTCCTTGAAACCATTTTAATTTCCAATTCTGGTATTCTCTTCTTTGCTTACATAGTCCCTTAAGCGATTGTTTCCTATTTCATGTAGTGACTTGTTGGCATTATGATACAGGTGTTGTCCTTGATGGCAACTCACTCAAATGATAGCTCACTGTGCAGCGGGCCAACAACAAAGGATTACAGATCAAACTCCAAAGAATGAATAAAGAGAGATATATGCTAGTTGACTTTTTCCAAGATGCGTATACACGTGGGTTAACAGAAAAAAAGGAGAGTATAATGTATACACACACTTTAAGAAGAGGAAAAGCACGTACATGTTGGAAAACCAAGTTTTTTGTCTGAGGTATTTGGTCCCAGGTATTGACCCTAGGTATTTGGTCCAAGGTATTGGTCCTAAGTGGTTTTGGTCCAAGGTATTGAGAAAGGCCTAAGAGTATATAAGGAAGAGAAGATCATTAGGCCATGTGTGCCAGCAATAAGATTCTAAGGAATACTTCTATCTAAAGTATATTTTATGTTGTAGGGTTGTGTTTGGGACTGGATCTGAAATATTTATGTGCACCTTGAGTTCAATGTTGGATCAGGATCATGAGGCATGAAATAACTTATTCTTGAATGTTCTAAAATTGGTTGAGACTAGATCTTATGTTTTGCACCTGTTTTACTCGATCTGAGTTTGTTTGAAGTCTGGAATTGCTACAAAGTTCTAAGTCAATATTTGCAGATCTGTACACAGGTTCGTCTCGACCAAAGTGCGTATACACGCAGGTTCGGTTCTTTCACGTAGCGTATAAAAAAGAAAAGCTTCTTTTTCAGATCTGACTGAACTATTGGATCAAATTCTGTTGTTTTACTGCTTTCTGTCAATGAAGTCTTCTTAGATCTAAATGTAAAATTGAATACATAAGGAGGATGGCATTTGATTGATTGATTGTATAAGTGAGAAGAAGTGATATCTGTCCTTGCCTGTGTAAAGCTCTGAAAGTTGACAATAGATATTCAGTATATTGATAGTTGTTATAGACTTGATTCAAAAGTTTATGTTTGTAGTAGATTTAAAAGTATACGCAAGTTCAATTAACAGAAGTAGCGTATACACGTAGTTTGGGTGTAGCCAAGTAGTGTATACATTCTAATGCATGATTTTTGAGGTTACAGCTGGTTTTGAATGATGATACAGGGTTCTAGGTTTAATACAGTGTTCTAGTGTCAGTGATCTGATTAATAAAATTAACTTAATATTGGTTGATTCAGTTTAAGTTTAAAAGCTTTGATGGGTCCAATGTGAAAATTTAATGAAATGTAGCCTTCAGAATGTGTTGTTGTGATCCAGGAGTATCTAGTCTGAAAATTCATGAAACGTGGTCCCTGGTGGAAGAGTGGAGTTTTCTGTAGGCTGGCACCTACGTACTAGTAAACATATTGGCTAGTACAAGAGCTAGGGGGTTGTAGCTCCCTCCCAGTAGAAGCTGGAGAACAAGAGAAGGTTGTAACCTTCTGCAGGTAGAAGCCTGCATACTGGTTGTTGTTTTTCGAGCATGATTGTTCAGAGGTCTTTGTTTCAGCTAGATGTATACCCCAGGAAGTTTGTACAACCCTCCACGCGGGGCGGTGCGGGGGGGACTTGTCCCCCGGCAGGGGCTCGGGGGCAGCACCCCCGAAGCTAAAAACATATGTAAATTTGCCTTGTAAAAGTATAGTAATTTCTAGTCAATTTGAGCCGTTCATTAGGCGGATGATCTGACGGTAGAACTTATGCTTAGTTTAGGATTTTTTTGCCCTAGAAGGCAACCCCTCTCTTTGTATGAGGGCATTGTATTTGAGGACGTGATAGATGTGTATTCTATGTGTGTGAGCGGAAAACAGAGAGGTGAGACTGTGAGAGAAAACAAAGGATATTACAACAGATTTGTTGTAGGTTGTGTCTCTTCATTTTGCTGGATAATAGAAAGGAAGGACTGGCTGTTCGGGGTGGACGTAGCCCAAACTGAGTGAACCACATATATCTGTGTCTCTCTTGTTTTATACGTTTTCTGTGTTTATATTTCTACAATATGTTATGTGTTCCATTGCTCCGTAATATATAATTTTCTAACACTAGTATGAGTCTGCACCAGTACAAGATTGTAAACAAATTTTCTTATTATTAAAAGAAGATATAGATGATAGCAGTAGGTGGTTTTTACCCACATTGGGTTTCCACCTTAAATCTTGGTGTTCATGTGTGTTTCTTATGTGTGATGCTTTATTTTTATTTTACTACACTGTCTAATAAATATTTGATATACTAGTTTAAGCTCAACACATGATAAATTGTCTAAATCACAAGTTCTCTGCATATACGTCGGTTTCTTTAAGCACAGTCGTGTGTACATGCTAGTTCACTTCACTGAAGTAGCGTATATAAAACTATTTTGGAAATAAAATTATTGATCTGATAATACTGATTCACGCCCCTCTCAATATTATTTCCAACAATTAGTATCAAAGCAGGTCCTTCAGAAGAAGCTTGATCGCTTGAAGGGAGATCCATCAACATGAATAATCAAGAAAGCATGGGATCCATCAAACCACCAATTTTCGATGGGAGCAACTTTGTTTATTGGAAAATAAGAACCATAGCCTATCTACAATCACTTGGAACGGATGTCTAGGAAATTGTGGAAGGAGGATATACATTTCCAACAGCAATTCCTACAGATGCGGCAGGTAAAAAGCAATATGAAACCAATGCCAAAGCTGTCAATACTTTATTGGGAAATTTGTCACAATCAAAGTTTTTCAAAGTCATTCATCTCAAATCATCCAAAGAAATATGGGACAAAATTTTTCTGAGCTATGAAGGAGACTCTCAGGTAAAACGTGTTAAGCTTCAAACTATTAGAATTCAGTATGAAACTCTTAAGATGCATAGTGATGAAAGTATAGCTAGTTACTTATTACATATAGATGAGGTTGTTAATTGTATGAAGAATTTGGGTGAAGAAATAAAGGAAGTTACCTTAGTTGAGAAAGTTTTGAGATCCTTATCTGCTAAATTTGAATCCAAAGTGTCTTACATAGAAGAAAAATAGGATCTGCAGAATATCACTATGACACAGCTTCATGGAATCTTAACTTCCTTCGAGATGACAAAACAAGGACCATCAGATATGAGAGAAGCCACATTTAAAGCTTCAGCAAAAGGAAAGGAAGAACACAATGAATCAGGACATATTTTAGAAGAAGAAGATGAGGTAAACTTTGTCAAGAAGCTTCAACAGGGTTCTAGATGGTTTAGAGGTAAGCTACCCTTCAAATGCTTTGCTTGTGGCAGAGTTGGTCATTATGCTGCTAGATGTCCTCATAAAGATAAATATTAAAAAGGAAAGGAATATGCAAAAGGGAATAGAAAACAAGTTGTGAATAAAAGGAGTTACTATACTCATGAAGATAGCGATGGTTTATCTAATAGTGATGAAGATGAAACTGGACAAGATTACAAACTTATCATGGCTTATGATAGCAATGATTTTTGGGATAGTTTAGAAGAGGGTAGTAATGGTTTATCTAATAGTGATGATTATAGACTTCTCATGGCTTATGACAATGATAATTTTTGGGATGCTTTAGAAGAGGAAGACCTTCATGAAGAAATATCTAAACTCAAAATCTATTTAGAAGAAAAGAATATGATTATAGATACCTTGACATACCAACTTCCTAAAAAGGAAAAACACAATGAAAACTAGAATGTGAAATTGTGGGTCTAAGAAAGGATCTTGAGAAAACGAAATCTCTCAATCTTAGATTTGCTAAAGGATTAGAAACTTTAAATGAAATTATCAAAGTTCAGTGTTCTCCTCTGATAAAGACAGGTCTTGGATATACTGAAGAAGCATGTCAATCATAGAAGCCATCAACCTCCACCAAAATCTATCTTGATGCAGCAAAGACCAGTGAACAGTATGACAATCGTCAGCAAAGGCATAAAGCAGATCACCAGGTAAATCATACTCAATTTACTCCAAGGATGAATGGAAGCCACAACCAGCCTCAGGCAAATCATACTCAATTTGCTCCAAAGATGAATATCAATAGAAGCTACAGTCACCAGGTTAATAGATTCGATAGTCGCGGGAACTTCTTTAATGGGCAATGTTTTTCATGTCATAATTTTGGGCACAAAGCTACTCAATGTGTTGCGTACAAAACCATCATGACTAGAGAAGCATGAAATCAAAGGAATGTAATAGGAATCAAGAGAAGTTACTATAATAACTTTTCTTCTCTTGAAAATGAAATAGAATGCTCAATCTGTAATAACTTTGGTCATGAAGAATCTAAATGCAGGAGAAAATTTCAGAAAACATATCAAAAGGAGCAAATGTTATTAAATCCAAAGATATGGAGAAGGAAAGAATCTCAAACAGAAGGTGTGGTATAGCCTTGTATGCAGAAGGACAAGAAAATCAGTGGTACATCGATAGTGGATGCTCAAAACACATGACAGGTGACAAAGGAAAACTTCACTCATATAATGCATTAGAAAAGGAAAAGAATGTCTCATTTGGAAATGACACTGGTGCTATCATAAAAGGTAAAGTCTTTGTTTTCTTGAAAGAAAGTTTAAAGCTAGAAATGTTATGTATGTAGAAGGTATAAAGTATAACCTGTTGAGTGTTAGTTAAATGTGTCATCAAGGAAATGAAGTGGTGTTCCAATCAAATGGATTTGGTTTTCATGAGCTTGATACAGGAGAGACCGTGATCAAAGGTGCAAGAACTCCAAACAACTTATACATACTCAAGCGAGGAAAACAAAAGTGCTATCTAAGCAAAAATGATGAAAACTGGCTGTGGCATAGAAGATTAGGACATCTAGGCTTTTCTCAAATAAGAAAAGCATGCAATCTCAAGGTTGTTTGTGATCTTCCAGATATTAGCATCCCAGAAAATATAATATGCAAACCATGCCAAATTGGTAAGCAAACCAGAGTTCACTTCATGGAAAAAAAAGGGTCAGCTAGTAAGCCTCTTCAACTTGTCCATACTGATCTATGTGGACCATCAAGGAAAAAGTCACCTCGTGGAGAAAAATATTTTATTTTGTTCATTGATGATTTCTCTAGAATGTGTTGGATAGGTCTTCTAAAGCATAAATATGAATCATTTGAAAAATTCCAAGCCTTCAAATCTTTGGTTGAAAATGAATTAGATCGAAAAATCAAATGTCTCAGATGTGATCGAGGAGGGGAATTTACATCGAATGAATTCTTTGACTTTTGTGAACAACATGGAATAAAAAGGCAATTCTCCACTGCAAGTACTCCTCAACAAAATGGTGTGGTACAAAGAATGAACAGAACAGTTTAGCAAATGGCTTGAGCTATGCTAGATGAATCTGGAACTCCTGCAACCTTATGGGGTGAAGCAGCATTTTCTACCATAACTATTCTCAACAAAGCAAATGTTCGGGTAAATAGCACTCAAACTCCACATGAACTTTGGTATGGCAATACTCCTACTATAAAATACTTTAAAGTTTTTGGAAGCAAATGTTTTATCAAAAGGACTGATGAAAAACTTGGTAAGTTTGAACCCAGAGCAGATGAAGGTATTCTTCTTGGTTATTCCTCTAGAAATAAAGGATATAAATGTTATAATAAAAGACTTGGGAAAATTGTTGAAAGCATTGATTTTGTAGTTGATGAAGCATGCAAAAATCCAAAATAGATAAATTCTACAAAAGATTATAACAATGAAGAAGATAGGGATTATTTTCCCACATCAAATCAAAATGATATTGAAGAAGAAAACAATGAAGCACCAAAAGAACAGATAATGGTAGAAGAAAAGACTCCATCCAGGTATGTTCAAAAAAATCATCTAGAAACTCAAATTTTAGGGGAAAAAGAGGCAAGTGTATAGACAAGAAGAACTATTACAGGGACCTCAAGCTATCTAGCATTACTATCTTCCACCGAACCTCAAAATGTAAATTAAGCATGCAAAGATGAATGTTGGGTAAAGGCCATGGATGAAGAACTTGAGAAAATTGAAAAGAATGATACTTGGGAATTAGTTCCTAGACCTCATGATAAAAATATTATAGGAACTAAATGGATATTCAAAAACAAGTTGAATGAAAATGGAGAAGTCATTAGAAACAAGGCCAGACTTGTTTGTAAAGGATATGCTCAACAAGAAGGTATAGATTTTGAAGAAACCTTTGCATGTGTTGCCAGACTTGAAGCCATAAGGAATGTTTCTTGCTCTTTCTAGCTTTCAAAAATTCAAAGTATACCAAATGGATGTAAAATCAGCCTTCCATAACGGAGATTTAGAAGAAGAAGTTTATATTGAATAGCCAGAAGGATTCATTCTTGGAAATGATGAAAAACTTGTATGCAGACTCAAAAAGGGGCTCAATGGTCTGAAACAAGCTCCAAGTGCCTGTTATTACTGTCTTGACAAATATCTACACCAACAAGGTTTTAAAAAAGGTTCAGCAGATAGCAATCTATATACAAATATTGAAATTGATAAATTGCTAATTATTGTTGTTTATGTTGATGATATCATTTTTGGTAGCAATGAAGAAACCATGTGTCAGAATTTTGTTTTAGTAATGCAACAAGAATTTGAAATGTCCTTGCTTGGTGAACTTACCTATTTTCTTGGTCTACAATTTCAACAAAATAAAGATGGTATTTTTCTGTCACAAACCAAATATCTCAAATAGATCTTGAAAAGGTACGGAATGGAAGATTCTAAACCTGTATGTACCCCCATGGTGACATATGCAGTCTTAGCTCAAATGATGAATCAGCAGAGTACATCAACCAACTTATAGATCATGATTGGCAGTCTGTTTTATCTAACGGTTACCCACTGACATCATTGCATGCAGTAGGATAGTTGGAAGATTCCAAGCAAATCCAAAGGAATCACCCTTCAGGCAATCAAAAAGAATCTTCAAATATTTTCAAGGAACTCAAGACTTTGGTTTTATGGTATCCTAGAGTGCAGATCTTACTTCTTCATGCATATACAGATGCAGATTGGGTAGGAAGTGTTGATGATAGAAAAAGCACTAGTGGTGGTGCATTCTATATGGGTTCCAAGTTAGTGTCTTGGTTCAGCAAGAAACAAAGTTCAATTGCTTTATCTATAGCTGAAGTAGAATATGTGACTGTTGCATATTGTTGCACACAACTACTGTGGATGATGCAAACTTTGCAAGACATTCAGATCACATGCACTCCACCTATCTCCATTCTATGTGATAATACAATTGCCATCAGTATTTCAAAGAATCCAGTCATACACTCCAAGACCAAGCACATACCCATCAAGTACCATTTTCTACGTGAATAAGTGCTTGAACAAAAGGTCAAATTGGAGTATGTTCCCTCCAAAGAATAGGTTGTTGATATATTCACTAAACCACTGCCCAGAGAAACATTTGAATATCTCAGACAAAAGCTAGGAGTAGTTGCTGCATCATCCTGCTGTTATCCAAATTTTTCAAAGAAAGGTTATTATACGCATGTTTCATGAAGTATAGTCATGTACACACGTGGGTTTCTATAGGTCAAGGAGCGTATATGTTTTTCAGATAAGAAAAACAGTGGTGCAAGCTCTGATATTGGTGCTATGTCTGATATTGATTATTACTATCTATCGATATGCTTTGTTCATTAATTTTTATCTAACTGACAAAGATTCCTTGATCATTGACTTATTAATAATGCGCAGGTAGCAAAGGTTCAAGGAGCATTAGCCTTCACATACATTCAGCATTGTTGGCATTATGGTTGCTGAGTCCAACTATGGCTTCAGATATTTATACCATTTGTTGCTTAAGTCATGTAAAAGGTCTAGGGTATGATATGTCTTCTCATGCATTTGAATGAGTCCTCTTGGAACAAATGATGTAATTGGTATCCCCACTTTGCATGGTATGGATGATGTAATATTTATTACTTATGTCATGTATAAACTGGTATATCCCCACTTGGTTGGGATATGGATGTATGTATGATTCATTGGTGATAGGAAGGTCATAATCACTTAGTTGAGTTATAGAGTCATGTTATTTTGGAGAATATTTTTGCAGACTTTGCATGTGCTCAGGGGGAGCATGGATGGTTTCAGTGCATCTCAGCATGTACAAGGGGGAGCTCAATTAAAGAATTCATCATGTACTCAGGGGGAGCATGGACAACATAATAAAGGGAGAGAATATATTGGTCCGCCCTTTGCCCTTGATGTCAAAGGAAAAGAGTGTCTTGGTGTTGTTGTTGCCATCAAGTCCAAAGGGGGAGATTTTTGGCATTATGATACAGGTATTGTCCTTGATGGCAACTCACTCATATGATAGTTCACTGTGCAGCAGGTCAACAGCAAAGGATTACAGATCAGACTCCAAAGAATGAATAAAGAGAGGTATATGCTAGTTCACTGTGTCCAAGACGCGTATACATGCAGGTTAATAGAACAAAAGGAGCGTATAATGTATACACGCACTTTCAGAAGAGGAAAAGTGCGTACATGTTGGAAAACCAAGTTTTTGGTCTAAGGTATTTGGTCCAAGGTATTGACCCTAGGTATTTGGTCCAAGGTATTGGTCCCAAGTGGTTTTGGTCCAAGGTATTGAGAAAGGCCTAAGAGTATATAAGGAGGAGAAGATCATTAGGCCATGTGTGCAAGCAATAAGATTCTAAGGAATACTTCTATCTGAAGTATATTTTATGTTGCAGAGTTTTGTTTGGGACTGGATCTAAAATGTTTATGTGCACCTTGATTTCAATGTTGGATCAAGATCATGAGACATGGAATAACTTATTCTTGAATGATCTGATATTGGTTGAGACTAGGTCTGATGTTTTGCGCCTGTTTTACTTGATCTGGGTTTCCCTGAAGTTTGGAATTGCAGCAAAGTTCTAAGTCAATATTTGCAGATCTCTACGCAGGTTCGTCTCAGCCAAAGTGCGTATACACATAGGTTCGGTTCTTTCAAGTAGCATATACAAAAGAAAATCTTATTTTTTAGATCTGACTGAACTATCTGATCAAATTTTGTTGTTTTACTGTCGTCTATCAATGAAGCCTTCTTAGATCTGAACGTAAAACTAAATACATAAGGAGGATGGCATTTGATTGATTGATTGTACAAGTGAGAAGAAGTGATCTTTGTCCCTGCCTATGTAAAGCTCTGAAAGTTGACAGTAGATATTCAATATATTGATAGTTGCTATAGAATTGATTCAAAAGTTTATGTTTGCAGTATTTTTAAAGGTATACGCAGGTTTAATTAAAGGAAGTAGCATATACACGCAGTTTGGGTGCAGCCAAGTAGCGTATACATTCTAATGCATGATTTTTGAGGTTACTGCTAGTTCTAAATGATGACACAGGGTTTTGGGTTCAGTACAGTGTTCTGGTGTTAGTGATCTGATTGATCAGATTAACTGAATATTGGTTGATGCAGTTTAAGTTAAAAGGTTTTATGGGTCCAATGTGAAATTTTGATGAAACATGGCCTTCCTATTGTGGTGTTGTGATCCAGGAGTATCCAATCTGAAAATTCATTAAACGTGGTCCCTAGAGGAAGAGTGGAGTTTTCTGTAGGCTAGCACCTACGTACTAGTAAAAATATTGGCTAGTACAAGAGCTAGGGGGTTGTAGCTCCCTTCCAGTAGAAGCTGGAGAACGAGAGAAGGTTGTAACCTTCTGCAGGTAGAAGCCTGCATACTGGTATGAGTCTGCACCAGTACAATATTGTAAACATATTTTCTTATTATTAAAAGAAGACAGAGACGACAGCAACAAGTGGTTTTCACCCACATTAGGTTTCCACCTTAAATCTTGGTGTTCATGTGTGTTTCTTATGTGTGATTCTTTATTATGCTTTTACTACACTGTCTAATAAATATTTGATATATTGGTTTAAGCTCAACATGTGATAAATTGTATAAATCACAAGTTCTTTGCATATACACTAGTTTCCTTAAGCACAGTTACGTGTACATTCTAGTTCACTTCACGGAAGTAGTGTATGTAAATCTGTTTGGGGAATAAAATTATTGATCTGATAATACTGATTCACCCCATTCTCAGTATTATTTCCAACATCACTCACTTTCAAAGTTCAGGAATCCCCTTTCCTGTTTCCTTAGTCCCTCAAGTTATTCATCCCTTGGCAAGCATTCGTCGCACATGAAGAATTTTCTCATCTAAGGCATCCCTCTACCTTGATTTAATAACAAAACACATGTGTTGTGGCATATTTCATGGTCATAAAAATATATCACATCATTATAGTGTAACCGCAATGGCCTAGTTCCTGAAGTCTTCAGCTCGATCATGTTTTTGTGCACTTTAATATCATTAAGTTGATGGTATTTTCCTTGTATCGAGCCTCATGTATTTGTGTTGGACAATTCAATATTTCTTCTCTTTAGTTACTCTTTTATTTCTTGAGAAGCACTGAGTGGTTTCTCAGCCTCGAGGTGAGACTCAGTGGTGTATATGCTCCATAGCTTTGTTCAATCTTTAGTTTTTTCTTTATCAAATGAGATCCATGTAGTCAACTCCATATTTAAATATAGCTCACTGAGTGTTTCTCATCCCCAAGGCAATAACCCAATGGTGGTTATACTACTCCATGCAGTCTTCATATAACTTCATCTTTAAATCCATCTCACCAAGTTTTTCTCAATCCTAAGGAAAGCACTTAGTGGCACTTATACTACTCCACACAGTCTTCAGCTAGCTCCGTCTATAAATCCATCACACTGAGTGTTTCTCAACCCAAAGGAAAGAACTCAATGGCACTTATATTATTCCACATAGTATTTTTTATGGGTCCATCCTCAAATTTAACTCACTGTGTGGTTTATTAGCCATATGGAAAGTACTTAGTGGTGGTCATCCTTCTCAAACAATTTTTTCATACATGTCCATCCTCAAGTCCAACTTACTAAGTGATTTATCATCCCAAAGTCAAGTACTTAGTGGTAGTCATACTGCTCCACACAATATTTTCGTATAGGTCCCAACAACTTCCCCCCCCCCCCCCCCAACCACCCCACTCACCTCCTAGTGATTTTGTGAACTACCACCCAGGTAGTTTTCTATCGATGGGAATACTATTTGCCACCACACCTCCATTAAGGTACGTTTTATATTTAGCAAGTATGTAAGTGGCTAGCTATCACTTTGGTGGAGGTAATGGTTGAACTGTATACACTAAATGGTTTTCTTATCTCCAAGTAAAACACTCAATGAATTGTAAGCAATGATTGGTTTTTCAACCCAAGCTAACACTCATCGAATTGTAAGCACTGAGGGTTTTTTTCAACCCAAACTAAAACTCAATAAATTGTAAACACTGAGTGGTTTCCTTGTCCCAGGTTAGCACTCAATGGTGTATTTTATTCATGCTTTTACCAAGGAATCTAGTTAGTTGTTAGCATACTCACGAATAGAGTATTCAACATTTCCTTTTCATAAACATAATATAATTATAGAACATATATAATAATTGTTAATAGCAAGAATTCACACTTGCCCGATAGATCCCTTACATGGAAAGGGATCTTATTAGATAACCTCATCATTTTATCCCAAACATGTCATTCATATAATCATCATATTTTAAGAACATTAATAATCTTCCTTCTACTAGGATGATTCTCGACGATTGCTTCTCAAATAAAATGGCATCATATACATAGATTTCATCATTAAGATATTGATGAAATATGACACATACATACACTAGACAGTATTAGGGTTAAGAAAACTTCATGGTTTTCATGCAGAGCATGCATTAATTTGAAAAATTATTTTTTAAATTCAGCTAAAGGAATTCTCACCCAATTCCTTACCTTTACCCATTTACCTAGGCTTATCACTTGACTTGTTTACATGGTTATTACTATGAGCTCTTTCAGTTGAAGTATTCTTTATATGTATAGTTGGTTGGCAATATTTTTGTTGTGCAATATTTAATTGTTCATCTACTTAGCCATTCATGTATTTCAATGAAAACCCATAAAGGCGTCTTCATTTACATTTGATTCGAGCATTTCCTCATCTATGCAACACATATATTGTCAATTCTTAGTCTTTTATCATTTTCATTCATGCCAAAAAAAATATTAGGAGCATAAACAAACATAGTAATAATGATAATTGTTAGCAATGGGTCATTCCTGCCCACTTTCCCAATGGTGTTCCATAAAACATAGAATCCATTAAGTAACCTCATTGTGTTACCCAAAACATTGTAAGTAGCAAGTCTATTTTCATATCATTCACACATTGATCATATTTTATAGATTAATCACAAATATTATTACTATGGTGGTTCTCAACTAATGACCTTTCGAATTGATTAGCATATTCATAATTTTTATTTCACTTTCCCATCTTTATCATTTACATAAAAGATAGAATACACATATGTGTATATTGTGCACAGTTTTTAGTTACGGGAACTCCCTTCTTATGTTATTTTCATAGTTATCATGGAATTTTCCATTTTATTCATGTGGACCCAACTAGTCCAGCTAGTTGTTATGCTAGCTTCTTCTGCCCTCCACTACCATTTATCTTATATGCAAGGTGTAATCAAGGTCTTTACTTCCAATGGGTTGTATTCAACACTTCCATATAGCTCCTTTTATTTCATTTCCCACACCCAACAAACCACCAAGACAAAACCACAAAAGGAAAGAGGAAAGAAGGAAACTAGAGAAAAAAACGATAGAAAACACATCACAAAATACAAAGCAACATGGCCATGCTCAAAGTCAACCAAAAAAAGCAACAAGAAAATTGGAACCAATTATAATAAGAAATACATGTAAACAATTCCCATCATTCATTAGCCTACAACAACTCAATCCCTTGAGTTATGGTGTTTGGTGTATCCTTCATCGATATATCCACAAATTTTTAGTCAAGTATTTCCTAAGGTTTATAGTAACCTCAAAATTCCAACATCCCTCCAAATAGTTCAAGAAGGGACTTTCTAGTATCTCAGAGACCTTGAGGGTATACTCATTTCTTTTTTTATTTAGATTGTTGGTTCATGTGCCTAAAATTCACATGAACTACTCTTCCTCTTCTTTCGTTGTTAGTTAGGAAAATATCTTCTTAGGTGTTACTCTCCACATTTCAAACATGAAACTAGCATTATTTTCTTTCCAACCTCAAGAAGTTTGAATTCTTTCTAGCCTTACCAGCATGATGTTTTTATGTATCACAAAAATTGGATGCATGTTGTAATTGTTGCAAAATGCAGCAAGAAATTCTTAATTTGATTTTTCCTTGATTAAATTGAGAAAAATTGAATTTCCACATCAGCAGACAAATTGGATGATGTTAACTTGTCTAACATGGCTTGTCTCACCTAGTTTACTCAATCAATTTGATTTGGAGGAGTGAGAGTTCAGTTTTGCATGTGTGATTTCTAATTTTGTAGCAATCAAGGTTAGTTATCTCATGTTGTTTTCAGTTAAACTAGTTCCAACTTTTGGAGGAAATAGTGGAAGGTCAATTAAGCAGTGGGACTTTAATCAAACCTAGTGATCATCTAGTTAACTGATCAATCAACCCAAAATAGCTAGTTAATGTAGATAATTTGAGTTACTTGGTTCAGGTGGATATTCCAAGGCAATTTAACGTCAGTTGTAGACTAGTCTTGAGCGTACATGTGTTGCATGCAGTCAAATGATAAGCCTAAAGAAATTATCAAATTCAATTTAGGGAATTTTCTAAATAATAAGAGTTAATTCCTCAAGGAACAATGCAAGGAAATAGGAGCTCAAACTGAGGAATTTTTTTACTAAGTTTGGGTCAGAGGCCTTAACTGAGAAGAGATATAGGTTTTTCACTTGCAGGGTGAGCTCAGTTGAGAAAATCAATTGTAATACATCTCTATTTCCTTTGATTAATGCAAGAGGAATTGGGGCTTTTAGCAGTTTTCTTTCCCCAGATAAAATTACTTGTTGCATGTGTGTTATTCCTTCTTGCATGTCTGGAATTTTTTCTCTAAATTGTGAAATAATGTCTACATAGTACTAGTCTAGATCTATGTCTTGTGATGTTGATTAAAACTTCATGAGCAGTTGAAAATCTAAAACCTAATTCTACATGGTATCAAAGCTAGATTCACATTCGATCAAGAAATTCGAAGTTGGTTCTCAGAGGTTCGAATTTGAAGATCAGTGTAGAAATATTTCTTCAGAGCTGAGAAGATGGACTTTAATGGACTAAGGATATAGTATGCCTTGGAAGGAACCTCTAATTTTATTGCATGGAAGGACCACATGGAGGAAGCATTGGATGAAAATGGGTTGCTAGAATACATCAATATAGATGTTGTAAAACCTCAAGCAATTGATGCCCAAAACCTTTCTCAGTGGAAGAAATATGTAGCCAAGATGAGGAAAATCATCTTGGAGGGAGTTTGGGATCATATTGTCTCAAATATCCATGGAAAATAAACTTCATTCACGATGTGGAAAGAACTGACATAATTGTTCGATAATAGTAGTGAACACAGGAAGCTGGAATTCAAGGATAAACTTTGAAGTATCAAGATGCATAAGTGTAACACCCTCCTCCCATATCTACCCAAGTAACCATCCAACCGAGGTAAACATGTGACGAGAAGTTACTATGACATGATTTGACCTCCTAATTCACGTTAAGGAAGTAGAATCAACAGAAACACTCCATATAGACCTTCCACAACAACAACAAGACTCTCAAGAACCACCCCCACCTCTCAGGTAACCAGCCCCTGAGTCCCATTGTATTTTTTTACCAATTAACACTCTGAATCTCCCATGATATGGGCATGCTAGTGTCCAGAAGGCATTGGATGATCCCACAGCATTGCATACCAACATCCAAGGACTATTTTTCTTAGTGTTGTGCAAGCATACCTGGGATTTGATCCATCTTTCTAGGCTCAGAGCCCAGATCACTACCCATAATTCAATGATAGCTTCAGAAAAGAAAGATAACAATGGAATGATGATACAAATGCAATTACTTGAACAAGACCTTGACTGGACCCCTACTGGCCATGATAGTCATTTCATCAAACATGTCACAAATATGTAATCTACATGTGTAAATAATATATCTAAGCATAGGGGTCTCATACTCATCTAAGAATCGCTAAGAAGCATTGATGCCTCAACACGTTAGTTGTAGTTTCATCCATTAGGCCATAGATACATTGTTCATGTGTTTACAAGTAGAAACATGATGAGAGACATACATAGCCACTATCACAATACATATCCATAATAAGCATAATAGCAACATAAATACCAAGGAAACAACAATCATATAATCCACATATAAACCAGTATATTTTTTATTAGATAACAAAGAGAAATAACCTCATTATAATATTCATGAGATAACAAAGAGAAATAACCTCATATTAATGATGCAAAGGCCAAATGGTATGGGACTACCATGTTCCACCCGACTTTAGACATGGCTAAGCCAAATATCTCTTCAGCCAGTCCCTTATGTGCCATATTCCAAGCATGAATGTGGGATACCACAAAACACATCACTCCAAAACCATCTAGGGCTTCTAGAGGCCAACCACCTCAACCCATCAAACAATGATTCCACCTCATGGTAGGACATCACAAAACCATCATCATATTGGTCTCTACCCAAGCCTTCCAAGGATCTAGAGAGTGTGTTCCAACCTGGCTTCCAGGACAAGTAACTCAACCCACGACTATTGCGGGGCTCCAGATCGTTTATCCAACCAGGGCTCCAGGACTAGTAACTCAACCCACAACTTTTATGGGCTTCCAGAGCATTTGTCCAACCAGGGCTTCCAGGACCAGTAACTCAACCCACCAAGGGCTTCGAGAGAATTTGTCCAACCAAAGCTTCCAGGACTAGTAATTCAATCCAAGCTATTACAGGGCTTCCAGAGAATTTTTCCAACCAAGTCTCTAGGGATAATAACTCAACCCAAGCTATTACAGGGCTTCCAGATCATTTTTCCAACCAACGCTCCAAGAACTAATAACTCAACCCAAGCTAAAGGAAGCATGAGCACCAACCAAAAAAACAAATAAAAGAACCCACAACACCATGGCTATCCAGGAAATGGAAAGGCTAGGAAAATCCACTTTCAATCCAAGAAATCCTCCATGCTAGTGACAAATCATGACCAATAACCACATGCATATGCCATGCGTGCCAAAACTAGTGAGGAAAACATGCATGCAACTCGGTATCTGCAAGAAAAACTCATTATAGTTGTTAATCCCAATGTCCTCTTGCATTTTCTCTCTCTTTCATTTTCTTCCTACTCCAAAGCTCCAAGTATGCCACACTCTCCAAGAGTGATACAAGAAAACTCTAAGTTTCCAAGAGTATGAGAGAGAGAGAATAGAAGAGAGCTTCACCAAAACTTGTCAAAAGCTTACCAACTGATCCTTAGAAGCCTTTTATCAATGAAGCCTCTATTTTCTTCATTTTCCATTATTTTCCTTCATTTTCCTCCTCACATGCAACCTATTACCTTTCTTCTCCCTTTTCTCCTAATTTCCATTATTTTCATAAACAAATGTGACAAAATTCCATTTTTCCTTTCCAAAGCCTTTTCCATTTCCTTTGCCAATTTCCTTAGCCATAATAAACCGAATAAACGCCCACACTAGGATCTCTTTCCACCACTTAGCTTGGAATATTTGTCCCATGACTGTGGTCTTATATATTTTTTACATGGATTTTTAACCAGGGTTGTTACAAAACACTCCCCCTTGGGGGGACACCACCCTCGGTGTTCAATGACACCTATAACCAACAAGACTGATAAAAACAAAACATACTACCCATGGAACCTTACAACATAGCTCGTTAAAGTGTTTATAATGACCATCTGCAAAAACATCGAAAACATACTGTTTACTAGAGCTTTATAACATAGTTAATTATGATATGTACAATAATAACCACATACACACACACACACACACACACACACACTTTTTCTTCACCCAAAAAATAATCGTATTGTCTATGGAGCTTTATAAATCCACCTCGATATAGTATTTACAATGATATAAACATATATACATATGCACATTTGCTCATCTAGCAAATAAAATGATACAATGTCTGCATCTGAAACAAGAGAATCCAGAGGTTCATACCTCCACCTTCAAAGTAATACTAGGATTCACATCCTTCCTAGGAAGTCCAGAATCCACTACAAGGTCAAATCGACATCTAATGTTTAGAGGTATAATCTTGTGCCATTTGTTCTCTTAGTGAACAGTTTCTAACTCATTGTTCCAGGGCACACTCCCAATGTGCATATGATTCCATCTGGAAATGCAAATTACCAAAACAAATCCATCCCCAACCTTCCCTTCTCTATTACATAGTCCCTCAGGAAATCCGGTCACCCCTTCCGTACAATCACTCACCTTCCAAGTTCCATGGAATCTCCTATCTCGGGCGATCCATCTCTTGGAAAAGCTTCCTCATATCGGAAGGTCAAACAACCAAGGCATATACATGCCTCAAAACCATCATACTGGTCACAACATGCTCATGGAAATAAATGGACACTATTGGATACCAGTGTCCGACAATGGCCCTATTCTTGAATTTATTTACCATCATACTGCTACCTATACCAATTTGTTTCACTGATGCTGCTAATTCTTGCAATCAATTTCAACCACCCAACCCAAGCATTTCCCATGCTTTCCTATACCAAGCACATAATTGCCATTAGATTTAAAATAAATTGAGATAAATTCACATCATACTTCATTGGTAGCTTGTCAATAAGGTACACTTGTAACCTATTTTATTCCTGTCACAAGTAGTCAAACTAACATCTTTGATTAAATCATCAAGTATAAACACATCACATCAGGTTAGCTTAAAACACAACCATCATAGTTAAAAATCATAAATCACATGTAACCATCATAAACCAGAATCATAGATCACATGTAATCATCATAGACCATAATCATAAATCATATGCATAATAAAACTGAAATAAAATTTTGATACTTATCCTTTAATCAATCCTTAGCTTCTACCTTTGTCATCATTTCATACGCACACCAGATTTGTTGCCACAACCAACAAACACCTAGTGCCTCGTCCTCAAACATGTGCATACACATAGTGTGTATCACACACGACATACAACACCATGCAATAAATGCACCTACACCTAACATACCACATATACACCTACACCCAATGTACAACACAACACATACATACACCTACACATGGTGTACGACACAACACAATACGTACATACACCTACACCCAGTGTATGACACAACACATGCATACATACACCTACACCCAATGTACGACACAACACATACATACTCCTATTGTTGGGTGTGGAACCTAATTATCATCTGTATTCAAAGGTATTGCCACATTGGACCCCAGTTCGTAATGGGGCGGCAAAGCTGCTCGTAAAATATACACTGTATGGGGGGTCCAAGGGGGCGCCACCCCCGAAGCTAAAAATAGATGTAAAATTGCCTTGTAAAATGTTGTAATTTCATAGTCACTCTAGACCATTCATTATGCAGAGATCTGATTGTAGAAGTTATGTTTAATTTAGAGTTTTTTGCCCTAGAAGGCAACCCCTCGCCATATATGAGGGAATTGTATTGTGTCTATGCATATGTGTATTCTGAGTGAGGAAGAGAGAGGAGATTTAGAGCAAAGAGTGAATTACAATGGATCTACTGTAGGTTGTATCCCTTCAGTTTACTGGATAATATAAAAGGAAGGACTGGCTATTTCTCCGTGTACGTAGCCCAAACTGGGTGAACCACGTACATTTGTGTCTCTCTTGTTTTATGTGTTTTCTGTGTTTATATTTTTGCAATATTTTATGTGTTCCATTGCACTGTAATATATAATTTTCTAACAACTGGTATCAAAGTCGAAGGTCTATTTGGCTGATAAACTCACACGAGAGAAGGGTTCCTAGTTCAAGTGGGAGCAATGGTGGAAGATGGTAGGATTAGGGTCAAAAAATTTAACGACCAAAACTACCAACTGTGGAAGATGCAGATGGAAGATTATTTGTACCAAAGAGATCTATACCAACCATTGAGCGGAAAGGCAAAGAATTCGATGAGTAAAACAAACATAGAATGGAATATTCGCAATAGAAAAGCACTTGGAACAATATAGATGTGCCTAGCAGTGTCGGTAGCATTTAATATTTCATAGGAAACGACAACAAAGGGTTTAATGTCAACATTGACCAAATTATATTAAAAACCCTCGGCCTCAAATAAGGTATTTCTTATGAATCATTTATTTAATATGAAGATGTCAGAAGGTGGATCTGTTGCTGACATTTAAATGAATTTAATACAGTTACCAGTTATTTAAGTTCTGTAGGGGTAACTTTTGATGATGAAGTTAGGGCTCTATTATTTCTGTGCTCATTTCTAGAAAGTTGGAATGGTTTAGTTATGGCCATTAGTAACTCTACCTTTGGATCCAGTACTTTAAAGTTTGATGATGTTGTCGATGCAATCTTTAGTGAGGAAATGCGACGGAAAAGCTCTAGTGAGACATCAGGTAATGCTTTGACTACAGAGACTAGGGGAAGAAAAATGGAAAGAGGAAAGAGCCCTGGATATCGCAGTAAGTCAAGAAAAGGAAGATCAGATTATAAATCGGTGATACTGTGCTAGAAATGTGGGAAGAAAGGACACCTAAAGAAAGACTGCAAGTCTCGGAAGGGAAAAGAAGGAGATGCGCAACAAGAAAACAATCATGAAACGAATGTGATAGGTGATGTGTTGCAAGATGCTTTGATTCTTTCATTAAAAAATATTATTGATGCCTAGGTGGTAGATTTAGGGGCTTCATTCCATGCCACACCTGATAGGAAACATTTTCATGATTATGTTTAAGGAGATTTTGGACAAGTTCGATTCGGTGATGATAAAACCTATAAAATCATTGGAATGGGTACAATTTTCATAAAAAAGAAAAATGGAAATCAATAGCTATTTAAGGAGGTAAGGCATGTTCCATATCTGAAGAAAAATCTGATTTCAACAGGGCAATTGGGAGGTGAAGGCTGTGTCACTACTTTCACAGATAAAACCTAGAAGGTCACTAAAGGAGCCCTGATAATAGCCAAAGGAGAAAAGGTTGGTAAATTGTATTTATGCAATGGTATTTCTAATTTTGTTAATGCTTTAACCTCTATAGGAGAAGATATGGCATTGTGGCATCATAAGCTTGGGCACATGAGTGAGAAGGGGATGCAGATCCTTCACTCAAGAAATTTGTTGCTAGGTTTGAAGCATGTTGATTTGGAATTCTGTGAAAATTATGTTTACGGAAAACAGAAGAGAGTCAGATTTCTCAAAGTTGGGAAAGAAAAGAAGAGCAAAAAATTACATCTTGTGCATACAGATGTATGGGGAACTACTCAGGTATCATCTCTTGATGGCTCTCGTTATTTTGTTACTTTTATTGATGACACAACCAGAAAAACCTGGATTTATTGTATTCAAAATAAACCTAATGTATTTGATACTTTCAAGAAATGGAAAAATTTGGTTGAAAATGAGACAGAAAAAAGGTTGAAGTGTCTTAGATCAGACAATGGAGGTGAATATTGTAGTAAATAGTTTGATAAGTATTGTTCAGAAAATGGAATTCACAGAGAGAAGATAGTTCCAAGAACACCACAACAAAATGGTGTGTCAGAAAGGATGAATGGGACAATCATGGAGCGTGCAAGGTGCATGAGATTGCATGCAGTATTGCCTTTACAATTTTGGGCAGATGTTGTAGATACTGATGTTTATCTAATAAATAGAGGGCCTTCAAGTTCCTTGGATGGTGGTATTCCAGAGGAGGCATGGACAGGTAAAAAGGTAAGCTACTCATTTTTAAAGACTTTTGGTTGTGAAGCCTTTGTCCACATTAATAAAGAAAATAGAACAAATATTGAGGAAAAATCAAAGAAATGTACCTTTATTGGATATGGTGTTAATGATTTTGGTTATTGCTTTTATGATTATGAAAAACACAAAATCATTAAGAGCGGAGATGTCATATTCAATGAAAAGGTTTTGTATAAGGATCATCTGTAGGAAAAGGAATAGGAAAAGGAAAATAGATAATACATAGTGCTTGAAGAGATCACAGAAAAAGTGATGGTGCCTGAAAATCATAATGATCAATAGCCAAAACAACAGCCACAGCAGCAACAAGCACCTCAAACACCTAAAAGTGGTATTAGAAGATCTACTAGATAAGTAGACCCCTTGAACGATACTCTCCTTCATTATATTATGTATTGTTGACTAATTCTAGTGAACCAGAATGTTATGAAGAAGAAGTGCAGGTAGAAACAAGGAAGAAGTGGGAGCAAGCCATGAAAGAAGAGATGGACTCCTTAGCACATAACCAGACTTGGGACTTAGTCAGGTTACCTACAAGTAAAACAGCATTGTAGAATAAATGGGCTTACAGGTTGAAGGAAGAAGATGGAGGTAGACAAACGTATAAAGCTAGACTTGTGGTGAAGGGGTTTGCACAGAAAAAGGGTATAGACTTTGTTGAGATATTTTCTCCTATTGTTAAAATGACTTCAATCAGAACTATTTTAAGCCTAGTAGCAGCTAAATATTTTCATCTTGAGTAGTTAGATGTAAAGACAGCTTTTCTCCATGGGGATTTGGAGGAAGAGATATATATGCAGCAGCCACAAGGATATGAGGTAAAAGGGAAGGAGAAACTAGTGTGCATGTTGAAGACGAGCTTGTATGGCTTAAAATGGTCTCCAAGGCAGTGGTATCTAAAATTTGATAGGTTTATGTCTGAACAAGGTTATACTAGCTGTCACTCTGATCATTGTGTTTATCTCAAAAGAAAAAATGATGGCAGTTATATTATGTTGTTATTGTATGTAGATGACATGCTTGTTGCAAGTTCTAACATGTAGGAAATAAATGTGCTCAAAAGAAAATTGGGAAACTTGTTTGCAATGAAGGATTTGGGTGCTGCAAAACAAATCCTTGGTATGAGAATAACTAGAGACAGGAAGAATCGCAAATTAACATTGTCTCAGAGTGAGTACATACAAAAGGTGTTGAAAAGGTTTAATATGCAGAATGCAAAACCAGTTAGTATACCTTTGGCTAGCCATTTCAAACTAAGGAAATGTGTCCCAAGGCTCAGGAAGAAATGGCTTATATGTCTAAAGTTCCATATGCATTAGCAGTTGGAAGCTTAATGTATGCAATGGTCTGCACAAGGCCTAATATCACACATGCAGTGGGAGTTGTAAGCAAGTACATGAACAATCTAGGAAGAGAACATTAGATGGAAATAAAGTGGATTCTCAGGTATTTGAGAGGTACCACAAATCAAGCATTATGCTTTGGTGGTTCAAACATTACTCTACAAGGATATGTTGATGCAGATATGGCGAGTGATAGAGATAACAGGAGGAGCACCATAAGGTATGTGTTTATTGGATGTGTTTATTGGGTCTAAAAACTGCAAAGTGTTTCTGCACTCTCAACAATAGAAGCAGAGTATGTTGCTTCTACAAAGGCTAGTAAAGAAATGATTTGGTTACAAAGGTTTCTGGATGAATTCGGTAAGAAGTAGGAGTTGGGCAGGTTATCCAGTGACAACTAGAGTGCCATACATATTGCAAACAACTTTGCATTTCATTCCAACTCTAAACATATACAGCTCAAGTACCATTTCATACTGTCTGCATTAGAAGATGGACAGTTGAAGATGGAAAAGATACACACTAGCTAGAATCCTGCAGATATGTTAACAAAAGTTGTAACCAAGGAGAAACTGAGAGTTTGCTCGGTTTCAATTGGTACTCAAGTATGATGAAGAAGATGAGAAATAGCCAGGTCCAAAGTGGAGTCATTGTCCAGCAAAATGAAGCAACGGTGGAGTTGTTATAATCAGTCTCCAAGTGGGAGATTGTTGGGTGTGGAGCCTAATTATATTCTGTATTCAAAGGTATCGCCGCATTGGACCCTAGTTCATAATGGGGTGGCAAAGCCGCCCATAAAATATACACTGCAAGGGGGGTCTAAGGGGGGTCTAAGGGGGGGGGGGGGGTGGTTTGGCACCCCCGAAGCTAAAAATAGATGTAAAATTGCCTAGTAAAATGTTGTAATTTCGTTGTCAATCTACGTCATTCATTAGGTGGAGATTTGACGGTAGAAGTTATGTTTAATTTAGGGTTTTTTTCTCTAGAAGGAAACCCCTCGCTATATATGAGGGAATTGTATTGTGTCTATGTATATATGTATTCTAAGTGAGGAAGAGAAAGGAAATTGAGAGCGAAGAGAGAATTACAGCGGATCTACTATAGGTTGTATCTCTTCAATTTGTTGGATAATATAAAAGGAAGGACTGGTTGTTTCTCTGTGGACATAGCCCAAACTGGGTGAACCACACATATTTTTGTCTCTCTTGTTTTATGCGTTTTTTGTTTTTATATTTCTGCAGTATTTTATGTGTTCCCTTGCTCTGTAATATATAATTTTCTAACACCTACATCCGATTTACAAAACAATACGCATACATGCACATAGTAAAAAAAAACAAATACACATGCCACGATGCCACGACTACACGATGCACATACATAGTACCACATGTACTCAACACAACATGTACGACATGCACATAATACCACGTGTACAACATGTACACAGTACCACCTATACACAACACCGCCTGCACAATATGTACACAACATCAGATGTACACGACACCGTTGTTGGCATTATGATACAAATGTTGTCCTTGATGGAAACTCACTCACAGGTCAGTTCAGTTTTGATGAAAGGTAACCCACAGTGTAAAAGGTCCATTCAGATGTAACAAGGCATTGGTACAAAAGAACAGGAAGATGGAACTAAAATCTACTAATCATAATGAAGAATTTGAAGGTAAAGGATGGTGAAAAGCAGTTTAAGATGTATATGCAGGTCCACTTAGCCAAAATAGCGTATACACACTATTTCATAGAACAAAAAGAGCATATACATATACACGCACTTTCACAAGAAGAAAAGCGTGTATATGTTGGAAAAGCAATGAAATTCAAGAGGAAACAATACCAGGGGTCAATACCATGGTATTAGCCCACAATTTGGAGCAGAGTAACGACTATTTGATCGCATCCAAGAATACCACGAGTCCTAAGTGGTTTTGGTCTAATTTATTAAGAAAGTCTAAAACTATATAAGGAGGAGAAGATCATAAGGCCAAGGTGTGAAAGTGAAAATGGTTTCTAAGGAATACTTCCATCTGAAGTATATTTTATATTGCAGGGGCTATGTTTGTGATTTGATATGAAATATTTTGTGCACCTTGAATTCAATGTTGGATCAGGATCATGAGACCTAAAATGACTTATCATTGAATGATCTGATATTGGTTGGGCCAGATCTGATTGTGTACCCCTGTTTTATTCTTTAAATGTCATGATCTGAGTTTTTCTAAAGTCCAAAATAGCAGTGAAGTTATGCGTTAATATTTTCATATCTATATGCTGGTTCATCTTGGTAAAAGTGTGTGTACGCGCAGGTTCTACTCTTCCATGTAGCGTATACAAAAGAAAAGCCTATTCTTCAAGATCTGACTAATCTATCTAATTAGTTATGTTGTTTTATTGTAGTATGTCAATGAAGTCTTCTTAGATCTAAATGTAAAACTGAATGCATAAGGAGTTTGATATCTTATTGATTGATTATATAAGTGAGAAAGGTGATCTCTGCTACTTCCTGTGTAAAGCTCTGTAAATTGATAGTAGATGTTCAGTATATTGCTGGTTGGTATATACTTGATTCAGAAGTTTTATGTTTTAGTAGTTTTGAAGGTATACACAGGTTTGATTAAAGGAAGTAGTGTATACATGCGGGTTGGGTTCACTAAAGTAGCATATACATTCTGATGCATGGTTTTTGAGGTTGTAGCTGGTTCTGAATGATAATGCAGGTTTCTGGGTTTAGCATAGTGTTCTAGTGACAGTGATCTAAATGTTCAGATTAACTGATTATTGGTTGATGCAGTTTCAAATTTATTATGGGTCCAGTATGAAAAATTGATGAAATGAGGCCTTCATGTGTATTATTGTGTACCAAGAGCATCCAATCTAAAAATTCATGAAATGTGGTCCCTGGAGGAGGAGAGAAGGTTGTAGTCTTCTGTAGGCTAGCACCTACGTACTAGTAAACACGTTGGCTAGTACAAGAGCTAGGGGGTTGTAGCTCCCTTCCATTAGAATATGGAAAACAAGAGAAGGTTGTAACCTTTTGCAGATGGGTACATATGTACTGGTATGAGTCTACACCAGTACAAGATTGTAAATAGATTTTCTTATTATTAAAGAAGACAAAGACGACAGCAGTAGGTGGTTTTCACCCACATTGGGTTTCCACCTTAAATCTTGGTGTTCATGTGTGTTTCTTATGTGTGATGGTTTATTCTATTTTTACTGCACTGTTTAATAAGTTACTGATGCACTAGTTATAGACCAACACATGATAAATTAAATAAATCACAATTTCTTTGGGTATACGCTAGTTTCGCTCATCACAGCAGCGTGTACATGATATTTTACTTCACAGAAGTAGCATATATAAATATGTTTGGGAAATGAAAAATTATTGATCTGATAATACTGATTCACCCCCCCCCCCCAGTATTATTTCCAACAATTGGTATCAGAGCAGGTCCTTCAGAAGAAGCTTGATTGCTTGAAGGAAGATATTTCAAGAAGAATAATCACGAAGACATGGGATCTATCAGACCACCAATATTCAATGGAGAAACTTGGTATATTGGAAAATAAGAACCAGAGCCTATATTCAATTGCTTGGAGTCGATGTTTGGGAAATTGTGGAAGGATGATATCAATTTCATGTAGCAATACCTACAAACTCTGCAGATACGAAGTTATATGAAACAAATGCCAAAGCTATCAATATGTTATTGGGAAGTCTGTCAGAATCAGAATTTGTCAAAGTCATGCAGCTCAAGGCAGCCAAAGAGATATGGGACAAAATCAATCAGAGCTACGAAGGAGGATCTCAAGTAAAACGTGCTAAGCTTCAAACTTTTAGAATTCAGTATGAAACTCTTAAGATGCATAGTGATGAGAGTGTTGCTAGTTACTTTTTACGTATAGATGAGATTGTTAACTGTATGAAGAAACGAGGTTAAGAGATAAAGGAAGCTACTTTAGCTGAGAAAATTTTGAGATCTTTGTCTTCTAAATTTGAGTCAAAAGTGTTTACTATAGAATAAAAAGAGTATCTTCAAACTATTACTATGAATCAACTCCATGGAATCCTAACTATCTTTGAAATGAGGAAAGGAGGTCCATCACATATGAGAGACGCTGCCTTTAAAGCTTCCACAAATGGAAAAGAAAAGAAAGGGCACAATGAACCAAGATACATTTCAGAAGAAGAAGATGAGGTAAATTTTGTCAAAAAATTTCAACAGGGTTCTGGAAGATTCAAAGGTAAGTTACCATTCAAATGCTTTGCTTGTGGTAGAGTTGGCCATTTTGCTGCAAAATGTCCTCATAAAGATAAATATGAAAATGGAAAGGAATATGCAAAAGGCAATAGAAAAAAGGTTGTCAATAAAAGGAGTTACTATACAAATGAAGATAGTGATGGTTTATCCAATAGTGATGAAGATGAGACTGAACAAGATTATAGACTACTCATTGCTTATGACAATGATGATTTTTTGGATGCCTTAGAAGAGGAAGACTTTCTCGAAGAAATCACAAAACTCAAAATTTTCTTAGAAGAAAAGAATATGATCATAGATATGTTGACACACCAACTCACTGGAAGAGAAAAACACAATGAAAATCTAGAATGTGAAATCGTGGGTCTAATAAAAGAACTTGAGAAGAAAAAATATCTTAATCTTAGATTTTCTAAAGGATCTGAAACTTTAAATGAAATCATCAAAGTTCAGTATTCTCCTCTGATAAAGATAGGTCTTGGATATACTGAAGAATCATCTCAATCACAGAAGTTGTTAGCCTCCACCAGAAGCTACCTTGATGCAGCAAACACCAGTGAACAGTGTGTCAATTATCAGCAAATGCCTAAAATTACTCATCAGGTAAATCATACCCAATTTACTCCAAGGATGAATATCAGTAGAAGCTTCAACCAACAAGTAAATAATGCCAAATATTCTATGATCGCAAAAACTTCTTTAACGGGCAATGTTTTCATGTCATAACTTTGGGGATAAGGCTACTCAATGTGTTGCTTACAAAACCATCATGACTAGAGAAGCATGAAATCAAAGGAGTGTAACATGAACCAAGAAAATTTCCTATAATAACTTTTCTCCTCTTGAAAATGAAATAGAATGTTTTATTTGTAACAACTTTGGTCATGAAGAATCTGAATACAGGAGAAAATTTCGACCAACACTTCAAAAGGAGAAAACATCATTAAATCTCATGACATGGAGAAAGAAGGAATCTCAATCAGAAAGATGTGGCATAGCTCTGTATGCAGAAGGACAAGAAAATTAGTGATATATCGACAGCGGATGCTCCAAACATGACAGGTGATAAAGAGAAACTCCATTCATATAATGATTTAGAAAAGGAAAAGAATGTCTCATTTGGAAATGACACTCCAACTATCATTAGAGGTAAAGGTTCTGTTTTCTTAAAAGAAAAGGTTAAAGCTAGAAATATCATGTATGTAGATGGTTTAAAGCATAACTTATTGAGTCTCAATCAAATTTTTAATCAAGGAAATGAAGTTGTGTTTCGATCAAACATATGTGTGGTTCGTGATATTGATATAGGAAAAACCATGATCAAAGGTACAAGAACTCCAAATAATTTATACATACTCAAAGGAGGACAACAACAATGCTACCTACAAAAAACAGATGAAAACTGGCTACGGCACAGAAGATTAGGACATCTAAGCTTTTCTCAGATAAGAAAAGAATGCAGGCTCAAGGCAGTTCGTGATCTTCCAGATATCAGCATCCCAGAAGACACCATATGCAAACCATGTCAAGTCGGTAAGAAAACCAGAGTTCACTTCAATGAAAAAGAAGGATCAGCAAGTAAGCCTCTTGAACTCCTCCATACTAATTTATGTGATCCAACAAGGAAAAATTCACCGCGTGGAGAAGAACACTTTATTTTATTTATTGATGATTTTTCCAGGATGTGCTGGATAGGTCTGCTAAAGCATAAAGATGAAGTATTTGAAAATTTTAAAGCCTTCAAAGCTTTAGTTGAAAATGTATCAGATTGGAAAATCAAATGTCTCATATCTGATCGAGGGGGAGAATGCATATCAGATGAATTCTTTGACTTTTGTGAACAACATGGAATAAAAATGCAATTCTCCCTCACAAGAACTCCTCAGCAAAATGGCGTGGTGGAAAGAATGAACAAAATTGTTCAACAAATGGCTCAAGCTATGCTTGATGAATCTGGAACTCCTACAACCTTCTGGGGTGAAGCTACATTTGTTGCCGTGACTATTATCAACAAAGCAAATGTTTGGGTAAATAGAAATCAAACTCTATATGAACTTTGGTATGGTAAGCCTCCTACTGTAAAACACTTTAGAGTGTTTGGAAGAAAATGTTTCATCAAAAGAACTGATGAAAAACTTGGTAAGTTCAAACCGAGAGAAGATGAAGGAATTATTCTTGTTTATTCATCCAGAATTAAAGGATACAAATGTTATAATAAAAGACTTCAAAAAATTGTTGAAAGCATTGATGTTGTAATTGATGAAGCATGCAAAAATCTGGAACAAATGAAATCAACAGAGGAATATGACAGTGAGGAATATGGGGAATTCTTTCCCGCATCAAATCAAAATGATATAGACGAAGAAACCAATGAAGCACCAAAAGAAGATACAACAGAAAGGGAAAAGACTCCATCCAGGTATGTTCAAAAGAATCGTCCATAATCTCAAATTCTAGGAGAAAAAGGGGTCAATGTGCAAAAAAAAAGGAACTCTTATAGGGACCTCAAGTTATCTAGCATTAATATCCTCCACTAAACCTCAGAATGTAAATGAAGCCTGCAAAGATGAATGTTGGGTCAAGGCCATGGATGAAGAACTAGACCTAAATGAAAAGAATGATACTTGGGAATTAGTTCCTAGACCTCATGATAAAAATGTTATAGGAACAAAATGGATATTTAAGAATAAGCTAAGAAGTTATTAGAAACAAGGAAATACTTGTCTGTAAAGGGTATGTTCAACAAGAAGGTATATATTTTGAAGAAACTTTTGCACATGTTGCCAGACTTGAAGCCATAAGGATGTTTATTGCTCTCTCTAGTTTCCGAAAATTCAAAGTATATCAAATGGATGTAAAATCAGCCTTTCTTAATGGAGATTTAGAAGAAGAAGTTTATATTAAATAGCCAGAAGGATTCTTTCTTGGAAATGATGCAAAACTCGTATGCAAGCTCAAAAAGGTTCTCTATGGTCTAAAACAGGCTCCAAGGACTTGGTATTACCACCTTAACAAATATCTACAACAACAAGGTTTCACAAAGGGTTCTGCAAATAGAAATTCATACACAAATATTGAAAATAATAAACTGCTAATTATTGTTTTTTATGTTGATGATATCATATTTGGTAGCAATGAAGAATCCATGAGTCAGAATTTTGCTTCAGTAATGCAGCAAGAATTTGAAATGTCCTTACTTAGTGAACTTACTTATTTTCTTGGCTTATAAATACAACAAACAAAATATGGTATCTTTCTTTCACAAACCAAATATATCAAGCAGATCTTGAAGAAGTACAAAATGGAAGATTCTAAACCAGTATGTACTCCAATGGTAATAGGATGTAGTCTCAGTTCTAACGATGAATCACCAGCAGTGAACCAACCAAATTACAGATCTATGATTGGAAGTTTGCTTTATCTAACAGGTACCAAACCTGATATCATGCATGTAGTAGGAATTGTTGGAAGGTTCCAAACAAATCCAAAGGAATCACATCTTCAGGCGGTAAAAAGAATTTTTAAATATCTTAAAGGAACTCAAGACTTTGGTCTATGGTATCCTAAAGATACAGATCTTACTCCTCATGCTTATACAGACGCAGATTGGGCAAGAAATGTGGATGATCGAAAGAGTACAAGTGGAGGAGCATTCTATAGGGGTTCATGATTGGTGTCTTGGTTCAGCAAGAAACAAAGTTCAATTACATTATCTACAGTTGAAGCAGAATATGTGGCTACTACATCTTGCTGCACACAAATAATTTGGATGATGCAAATGTTGCAAGACATTTAGATCACATGTACTCCACCCATCTCCATTCCATGTGATAATACAAGTGCCATTATTATCTCTAAAAATCCTATCATGTACACCATGACCAAGAACATACCCATTAAGTACCATTCTTTACGAGAAAAAGTGCTTTAACAAAAGGTTAAATTCCCTCCAAAGAACATCTTGCTGATATATTCACTAAACCGCTTTCCAGAGAAACATTTGAATATCTCAGACAAAATCTAGGAGTAATTGTTGCATCATCCTACTGTTAAATCCATTTTTCAGAGGAAAGTTATTATACACAGGTTTCATAAAGTATAGTCATGTATACACGCAGGTTTCTATGGCTGAAGGAGCGTATATGTTTTTTTGATAGAAAAATAGTGAATCGGACACTAATATGGGTGCTTTGTCTGATATTGATGATTTCAATTTGATGATATGTTGTATTCATTGATTTTTATCTGACTGAAAAAGATGCCTTGATGAATGACTTGTTAACAATGCACAGATAGCAAAAGTTCAGGGGGATCATTAGCCTTCATGTACATTTTGCATTGTTGGCATCATGGTTGTTGAGTTCAACTATGGCTTCAGATACTTATATCATTTGTTGCATAAGTCATGTAAAGATCTAGGGTGTGATATGACTTATTTTATCATAGTCTATGTTTGAATGAGTCCTATTGGACATGTGATGTAATTTGTATCCCCACTTTGCATGGTATGGATGATGTAATAATTGACTTATTTATGTCATGTATAAAAAATTGGTATATCCCCACTTGGTTGGGTGGATGAGTCAAATATGGTGAACCCCCACTTGGTTGGGTGATTGATGTATGTATGAGTCATTGGTCATAGGGAGGCCATACTCATTTAGTTGAGTTATAGAGTCATGTTATTCTCTTGAAACATATCTCTACAGACTCGGCATGTACTCAGGGGTAGCATGGACAACATAATGTATATCGAAGGGGGAGAATAGCTTGGTCCACCCTTTTCCCTTGATGTCAAAGCGGGAGAGTATTTTGGTGTTGCTTGTTATCTCTAATAGTTTCTATAGCCTGTAGTAATCAACGCCATCATGGTTGCCATCAAGTCCAAAGGGGGAGATTGTTGGAATTATGATACAAGTGTTGTCCTTGATGAAAACTCGCTCACAAGTCAGTTCAATTTTGATGAAAGGCAACCCACAGTGTAACAGGTCCATCAGATGTAACAGAGCATTGGTACAAAAGAACAGGAAGATGGAACTAAAGTCTACTAATCAAAATGAAGAAGTTGAAGGGAAAGGATGGTGAAAAGAAGTTTAAGATGTACACGCAGGTCCACTTAGTCAAAACAACGTATACACATTGTTTCATAGAACAAAAAGAGAATATACGTATACACGCACTTTCACAAGAAGAAAAGCATGTATATGTTGGAAAATCAAGGAAATTCAAGAGGAGACAATACCAGGGATCAATACCATGGTATTAGCCCACAATATTGAGAAGAGTAATGACTATTTAATCCCGTCCAAGAATACCATGGGTCCTAAGTGGTTTTGGTCCGAGAAATTGAGAAAGGCCTAGAACTATATAATGAGGAGAAGATCATAAGGCCAAGGTGTGCAAGTGAAAATGGTTTCTGAGGAATACTTCTATCTGAAGTATATTTTATGTTTCAGGGGCTATGTTTGTGATTTTATCTAAAATATTTTGTGCACCTTGAATTCAATGTTGGATCAGGATCATGAGACCTGAAATGACTTATCATTTAATGATCTAATATTGTTGGGCCATATCTGATTGTGTAGACCTATTTTATTTTTTAAATGTTATGATCTGAGTTTGTATGAAGCCCAGAATAGAAGCGGAGTTATGAGTTAATATTTGCATATCTATACGCTAGTTCGTCCTGGTAAAAGTGCGTGTACACGTAGGTTCTACTCTTCCAAATAGCCTATACAAAAGAAAAGCCTATTCTTCAAGATCTAACTGATCTATCTTATCAGTGATGTTGTTTTGTTGTTGTCTTTCAATGAAGTCACCTTAGATTTGAATCTAAAACTGAATGCATAAGGAGTTTGATATCTGATTGATTGATTGTATAAGTGAGAAGGGTGATCTTTGCTACTGCCTATGTAAAGCTCTGTAAATTGATAGTAGATGTTTAGTATATTGTTGGCTGGTAAAGACTTGATTCAGAAGCTTTATGCTTCAGTAGTTTTGAAGTTATAGGCAAGTTTTATTAAAGGGAGTAGCGTATACACGTAGGTTGGGTTCAGTAAAGTATCATACACATTCTGCTACATGATTTTTGAGGTTGCAGATGGTTCTGAATGATAATGTAGGTTTCTGGGTTCATTGCAGTGTTCTGGTGACAGTGATCTGACTATTCAAATTAACTGATTATTGGTTGATATAGTTTGAAATTTCTGATGGGTCCAGTGAAGATTTGATGAAACAAAGCCTTTATGTGTATTGTTGTGTACCAGGAGCATCTAGTCTGAAAAATTGTGAAATGTGGTCCCTGGAGGAAGATAGAAGGTTGTAGCCTTCTGTAGGTCGGTGCCTACGTACTAGTAAACACATTGGATAGTACAAGAGCTAGGGGTTGTAGCTCCCTTCCAGTAGAAGCTGGAAAATGAGAGAAGGTTCAAGCCTTCTGTAGGTGGGTACCTACATACTGGTATGAGTCAGCACCAGTATAAGATTGTAAACAGATTTTCTTATTATTAAAAGAAGACAGAGACGATAGCAGTAGTTTATTTTCACCCACATTGGGTTTCCACCTTAAATCTTGGTGTTCATGTGTGTTTCTTATGTGTGATGTTTTATTATGTTTTTACTGCACTGTTTAATAAGTTACTGATGCACTGGTTATAGATCAACACATGATAAATTAACTAAATCACAAGTTCTTTGGGTATGTGCTGGTTTCACTAATCACAATAGTGTGTACATAGTAGTTCACTTCACATAAGTAGCATATATAAATCTATTTGGGAAATGAAAAATTATTGATCTAGTAATATTGATTCACCCTCCCTCTCAGTATTATTTCCAACAACCACTTGCACAACATGTACACATGCCACATGTACACCGCACCACCTAAACAACATGTACACAATACCACATGTACATAGCACCACGTGCACAACATGTACACGATACCACATGTACGCAATGCCATATGCATGACATCTACACAGAACCACCTGCACATAACACCACATGTACGACATGTACACACCATCAAATGCACACAACACCATATGTACATATAAGCACCACATGTACAATATGCGCACAACATCATATGTACTTAGCACTACATATAAAACATGTACATCACACCATATGTACACAACACTGCATATCCAACATGCACACAACACCATATTCACAAAACACCGCATATACATCGTGCGCATAGTACATTATGTACATAGCACTACGTATCTGACATGTACATGGCACCATCTATACCTAACACTGCATATTCAATATTCGCACAACACTATCTGTACCACCCTTTACATAACAATTCATAAACGACATGTACACACACTATATATATACACAACACCACATGCACACAACATCACAAATGCAACATGTACAACATATACAACATATGCACAATAATAGTACCACACATCCAAAACCACACTATCTCTACCAAGCAACATTGCTTCCAGTGTCATTTCCATGCTTGTCCTAACATGTCGCAGACCACACTGCTTTCATTTCACTGATGTATCCCTCGGTCAAGCTGTCCATAACATAAACATAATATAATAACATAATATCAATTCACATCCACGTGATACTGACCTCATATATTTGTCAGGACTACTCTTCCTACTTGATTCCTCATGAACCTGGAACCTCTTCATGTCATTCAGTTGAGTAAGAAATCATTCCTTCACAAGAATGATTCGTAACGACCTTGTCAAACAACAACATACATACATGCATATATATACATATAAATATTAACATTAAATAATTGTGATCCATGATGACCATGTTAGACATGAAATACATACATGCATACAGGTATACATATATAGACACCAACATAATCATGATCACAACATAATTACCAGATATCATAAGACCAAGGTTAAAGAAACTCCCTTTATCTGTTCACAGCATGCACAACATTGAGAACAATGATTCCCAACATAGCCAAGGCATCTGACACCTCAATTCCATTTACTTTATCTTTCCTGATTACTTTTCTCATGATTGTTTTGTCATTGTTCATTTACACCAATGGACCCAACCAATCTAACTAGTTGTCATACTCTTGCCTTCAATTTCCCTTATACATGCAACAACTTCATCTAAGTCTTACATTACCTACTGGATTTTATCCATCTCTCCCCAAGGTTCACTAACTTCCTCATTCCCTAACCAATTCCCAAGACTCTCAAAAAAATAAAGGTAAGGCCAAGAAGAAAACAAGAATAAAACCATGGAAAACCAACAACAATATGACACCACAAACAAAGTGGCATGGCCATGCACAAGACACAAAATAAAATGAAATCAAGCATAAAAATCACAAAAATACCAAAAGCACATGACTGACAATAGACGCCATGACTCAATCCCCATGGATCCCAGTGCTTCCAAGGGAAATATCAATGTGAGCATTCTTTGACATTTCATGGAAGCCTCTTTTCCATGCAATCTCTTGCATCATACCGCCATCGGCACATAATTTTCAGTGCATTAATAAACATAAAAATACATTGGTTACCTTACCTTGTTGCACCAAGCATGTTGTCTTGCAACTAAACACATCCACGCCATCTCTAAAGGGACTCCAATTCCTTTGACATATATAGCTATAACTAGACACCAATTGTTATACCTATCAAATACATGTCCATGAATCTAGCACATACTCACATAATGTTAAACGAGATCAAGGTTAAGAATACTTTTGGTATGCAAAGCACTCATTTGTTTGGAATTAGGGTTTCCAAACATAGGTAAAGGAATTATTATCCAATTCCATTCTTTTACCATTTACCTTGTTGTGATTGAGTCTTATTATGCGTTATCACATCATCCAACTGTTAGTTATATAAAAAATTCAATTATTACATTGTCATGCTAATACCAAGCATGTTACCCTGCAACTACTCACACATGTCAACCACGTGTTCCAAATATCAAGACAAACATATCTATCAATTTGAAATAAACCTTTACCAAGTATAATAACCATGTCATAATCAACAATCCACTCAAATTCATCAGTTATAATACATAATGATACAACTATCACCTACTTACACTCAAGTACATATCAGTTTTCTCAACACATATGTATTAGTACAACCATCTTACAACAAGATCATTTGTTCATGCAATTTAATAGACACATACTCATATCGTGCAATTAATCAAACATTCAAACAGCAAGTAGATGACATAATAGACACCAAACACTCAAACACCAAATAGATGACATAATCAAACATTCAAGCACCAAGTACACAGCATAAGAAAACTCATACCTTAATATATCTCAGGGGAGTCTATCTTGTTATTGTAGCAGCTACAACCACCCTCCAAAATTTTGGCCTACACCAATTTTGGAGCCTCCCTCCAATATTTTCACTTGATGACTACACACACTTGGGTTCACTTTGTGAGCTTGTGTGAGTCTTCACAATCCTTGCTTGTTCATTGCATTCAAGTCTATGCGTGCTGATGTCTAAGCCATTCTTGCCACCATGTTCTGGTTACGCTGAAAGTCTTCGCTTTGTATGTGCTTGTTGTGTTCGCTATGAAAGAACCTATCGCACTCACACACGGAGTCACATTCACCATCACACAAGTGTTGTCTCGATCAATGAATGATCAATCATGAGTGTAAAGCTTGTCACATGCACCGTCGGTGAGTCTTGTTGAACATGTGTGTCTAGACAGTTTGGTTGTTTCCTCGTGAAGTCACGCGAGTGTGTGCTCGTATGACCACCCATGCATCTTTCAATTGTTCAGACACTTAGCCTTTTAATGAAGGTTTTGATGACCAAACTCCCCTCTAATAGTTGGACCATCACCCTACCATCGACTTGATTGATTGCCAACCAGAAAAGTGCAGAAGCACCAAGCTATTCTTTTCAAGTTGCGTTGCCCACAAGCAATCCAATCAACTCTCATGCTGGTCACCCGGATAGTTGGACCCAGCAGTCACCCCGGGACTGAATCCTCTCAAAAATTGTGCAGAGGCCACTGACCTCACCCACTCAACTAACTAAGGAAATTACACAGACAGGCTAGATAGACATCAAATTATCATCCCTGACTCCCTCATAAAATTGCGCAGTTTTCCCAGTCAGTCATCCCGACAGTCAACCAACTGTTCATCTCAGAAATTACGCAGTGTTCTTGGCAGGCTTTCCACTGCCCATCAGTCAGCTCAACTCAAAACTTGTGCAAAGATGATCAGTAGGCAGGCCTCTCGATCTTAGTGTAGTTTTCCTTGCAGGCAGCCCCTGGCAGTAGACTACGAGTTTCCTTTGGGAATTGTGTCGTTTCTACTGCCAGTCTCCTGGGCAGCCAACTGGAAGTTACCTCTAGGAATTGCGCAGTTTTAGTTGCCAGTGACCCCACCATCCAACTGGAAGTTTCCTCTAGGAATTGCGTAGTTTTGGCTGCCAATGACCCCAGCAGCCAACTGGTAGTTCCCTCTAGGAATTGTACAGTTTTAGTTTCCAGTCTCCCGGGTAGTTCCCCAGAAAAACTGCACAATCCCTACCTGCTAACCCTTCATGTAGCCCAGCCCATTCCTCTAGAAAATTGCACAAATCTAGCTATCCAACCCCACTACCCATTCGTTCTAAAAAATGTGCAGAGCATGCCTGCCTTGCCTTCCAGCAGCCCAGACTATTCCTCCCAAAGTTTGTGCAATTTTACCTCTCAGCCGAGCCACACCCTGCAGACAAACACTATTGACTCAGATTTCCTGTCTCCATCTCTTACTGACTCTTGCGCAGTTTTCATCAGAAGTTGCCCGGAGCCATCATCCCGCATCATAGCCTTTCTGCCTCTCCTAGTCACCTACATCTGAATGATCATGTGTCATGGTAGACTAAGATGTTTTGGATTTGATGTCGTCTTGTCATGAATGACTACAGGTACATGTACACCAATGAACATGGCAAGACAACAAATGGGATGAATGAAGGGAGCACATGCAAAATGAAAGGTTCACCAATGGAAGAACGAACGAAGCATGCGAAGTGGATGAACGGGACGAACATGCACCTTCACGAACAGATGAGCCTGTCAAGCCTTCCAACATGCAAGCAAGGAACAACATGTTAAAGCTTCATCAAGCAAACTAAGGACCATCGAAGACTCCACACACTTTGCCCTGCGGAGGTGAAGCTATGATACACTATGAAGACATCCATCATCTAGCAACATTATAGCTCGACATGCACTCCAACAACAACATGAATGTACCAACATTTTCATGTCAAGTCATGTCAAGTCATGTCATGAGTCATGTCGCCCACATCTCCACTATGGGGTTGTTGTCAATCAAAGTGATGTAATGTGGAATTCCAAGAGACCCACTTGTTGAAAAAAGAGCCATGGAATTCAAATGTTCATGAGGGTATTCAAACATCCACAAGGGTCAGTTTCACCCTTGGCTATAAATACCCCCTCATTTGTACATGCAAAGGACTTTTCACCTCAGCTTCTCCCACATAGCCAAGAGAGTCTGTAAAATTTTCTTTGAGGAGTAAGTAGGGGCTCCAACGCCCTGCACTCTGGGTTAGTGATGTATAGTGTAATGATGTGTCTTGGAACTTTCGCTTAATTCAAAAGCCTACTGACAGGCTAGCACATTTCCACACATGTATTGTATTTGTTGTAAGACGTCTCTTTAACACTTGTAATGCATGTTGCTTTAACCTATGTTCTACATATGAACTGCTTCATTTTTTGTAATACATAATTTATTAATGGAAATGTGTTGTATATGTTGTTAACATTGTCTCGCCCATATAGACTACTCTCCTGAACATCAAACAGACCTTTCACATGAAGCTTGTTGTAACAACCATTTCACTGGTTTGGATTGCTCCGTGAGTGTTGTACATGTTATCTCACCTTGTATGTTGTGACCGCCACATCTATGTGGATTGCTCCACCAGAATCTGTGCATGTCCTATTGTGTTGTGTGCTCCTAGCAGTGTTGGGACTGCTCCCAGTCGACCTAGAACTCACTCTCACCCTCTCCCTCGACAGTGAAAGAACCATTGACATGACACTTACACTCACCAAGCACATGAACCTCACTTCTCGAAGACAAAGTGAACCACTCTCCTGTGCTGACAAGCAAGAGTTGAGGAAAATCCTTAAGACAATGGTAACTGGGCCATCATATCGGATGGGACTCCCACACCAAATGGTGTGAGGTCTAGTTGGGAATTCATACCGGGGTGATCCCATGAATGTTGGCGAGTCCAGCACTGTCAACATTTATGACGCTAGAAGGAGGGTCACCAGTTGTACATGGCTGAAATTCCCCTCACACTCACTCATTCATCATATGGTCAAGGCAGTAATTCGCACTCCCTCTCACCTGCACGTGACTCTGCAGTTGGTTACTCCTCACCTCCCAGAATTAAACATGAGATTCCATATCAACACCTTTGCTCCGTCCATCTCAACACTCGCTAGTTCGTGAAAGCAGTTGGGTCAATCCCATGCATACAACACCTTCCATATGCATCAAAGAAGCCAAAATCCACTCCCATGGGACTTGTTGTCTCATCAGTGGAAGAAGTAGTCCTTGCCACACTTGACGGTTTGGCAGAAGCCATCGAAGACAAAGAGGAACCTCCGGTCTTCCGACAAGGTGAACATGACACTCTTGTGATCTTGGGATTATACTCTGGTACAGGAGGCGTAGGGGTAGGCAGCGGAGGAGGTGGAGGTGGAGACGAACCAATAGACTCAAAGTCGAAACCATTAGACTCCGAAAGAGAGGAAGAGGATGAAGAAGAAGAAGAGATGGTTGACCCAATCTTGAATGGATGACTCAGGGACTACTGGCTCTCCCTGCTGTCTTACACAAGATGCCGAGGTGATCGAAGTGAATGAACGTCAATTTTGACCCTGACAGCATAGTAAAAGAGAAATACCACTTAGACAACTTCTACCTACAGCTGCAGACCCTTGAGGTACGTTATGATGATGTAGCATGTAGATTGTTCCCATGTACCTTGGATAGTCATGTAGCTGCCTGGTATCACAACCTTCCACCCAACTCCATATAGAACTGGGGTTCTTTCAAACGAATTTCCTTGAAAAGTTTGTTGATGACAAGACCCCAGCCATGTTGCTCAAAGAATTAGGAAGCCTCAAGATGGAGGGAAAGGAGAAATTAAAATATTTCAATTAGAGGTTTATACATATATTGAATAAGTTCACAACAGAAACTAAGCCTCGTGACTCCATCACCACTGAGTACTACACGTCCGCACTTCCAACCAGCATCGCACAGTTCGTCAAGCGAGCTGCGAAACCAACACTATTGGAAAACTGTGAAGAGGTTGTCACTGTTGAAAAAGTCCTACATGCAATCGGAGTCATAAAGGATGATGAATTGACGAAAGACTCCAAGGATGCAAGAAGGAAGTCCCAAGAAACAGTGAGCAAGGGGAGAGACAAGGAAGCAACTGACATTGAAACCCTCACTCGTCTTGTCAAAGGCTTGTCCACTAAAATGTCTGAACCCAAACAACATAATACAAACACATTAGCAAGCAGTCACCCGCCTAGGAAGAGATAGGAAAGCAACGCATCAAGCAACAGCCAGTTTGTTTCAAAAACTGTGCAAAAGCCTATGTTCCAATTCGAACAGTGTGACGATCCGATATTATGTTCCTTCCATAAAGATAATCATCCTGAGAACTCTTATTTGTGCTAGAAGCGAGTCACAAATTCTTTTTGCAATCATACAATTGAGGTGGGGAGTAATATGCGGGAGCAACCGAAAGACACAGACATTGACGAAGAGGTTGCACCTGATGATCCATCAAACTCGGAGCATGTGTTGAACATGTATCAGTGCTTGCAAACAATGGCAAAGACAAACAATAAGAAGTAGCCCCGAAAGCGAAATGACCATTACAATCTTAGAAGTAAAGGGGCTCCCCCCACACTTGGGGATATGCAAGAAAAGATCAGGCTGCTTGTTAGTGTCAGTCTTTGCAGCCTTGCTCCAGTGATCAAACATGCTCTTACAAGTGATTTTAAGGTGTCAAGGTCAAATTTTGTCATTTCAATAAGTCTTCAAGCAAAATTTGGTCACTAGGCATTAGGTCTAGGGTTTGTTTTCACTCTTTTAAAAATTGTCCAAATGTCGGTCCATGTCACCATTCAGCTGAGTGTACCATTATTCAGAGGGTTGTCATCATCATGTCAAGTTCCATTGGGTCATTTTACAGCTTGTTCATGCTTCAGTTGTGCCTTGGTAAGTTCATTTCCCTCTCCTAGGGTTTTGGAGGTAATTTCTCTTGGATGGTCAAATCATTGGCAAAACTTGTTTCTTGATGTTCATACACCTTCCCCTATCCTTAATGTACCTTATCAAACACTTCCCAACACTCAGATTCCCCAAAATCCTCATTTTTGCACAAACCCTAGTTTCTAGCTACAACCTGGCAATTTTCTAGGTTTGGCCTGTGATTTGCCCTTTTGGACCCCTTCCCCTCACTCAATCTCTCAGATTCCACTTTCCCCTGCTGCCTAACATCCCTCCCCACTCCCAAAAATTTCCCCAAGAATTTTAGAAGCCCCTTATCCCCTTCATTTCGCTTCATTTTGACAAAATTCCTTGTTTCACACATCGGGATAGGTTTCACTAAAATGATGTTTCTGAGCAATAAAAGATGAATTTTGGAACACTGAGAGAAGTTTTTGTCCACAAAAGGCCAAGGAAGAAAAACCTCCTTCACGTTTTACACAGGTGTCATGGTTTTAGAGAAATGTCAAAAATACAATCGCTTCGGGAGAATTGATGCACCTCTAAAGTGACCTTGGGAAAATCACTTTTTCTCCTAGCTTGGTTGGCCAAATAACTTTCGTGATGAGTCAAGGGATAACTAGACAAAACGCTCTTTCCAATGAGCTATCATGAGCTCAATTTGGAGTTGAGGAAGGCATTCAAAAGTTGACTGCAACAGCACTCTGCCTTAAGGCAGCCTCATTTGGCACATTTTGACCAATCTTGGGAGATTTGATTTTTGACAAGGCAAATGAACTCCAAATTGAAAAATTCTAGTTGGGTTACAAATTAGACTCAGAAATTTCCAACAAGCTATCCTACACCTGATTTTGACATCGGGAAGGCCTCCAAAAGTCTCCTTCAAAAAGGCACTACGCACAGGCTCTATGCGTCGCGCGCCTCAAGCCCAGTGCACCGCGCTTTCCCTGTGCGCCGCGCGCCTCGCGCAACGCATAGGATTGGGAGGTCCAAATGACAAATGGCTTGCATTTTTGGATTTTTCATGAGAAATCATGAATTTTTGTACTTGTACAAGAAATTTGGGCAAGTTTTGGGTCCCCAAAAGGTCAAAAAACATGCAAAAAATGACCTCACTGCCCCTTTTTGGACACACAAGAAGCAGTCTTGGGAGAATGCACTTTTGGAAAGGAAAATGGACACCAAATTGGAAAATTCCACTTGGGTTGGAAATTATATAGGTAGGGATTTCCAAAAAGCCAATCTAAGCTCAATTTGGACTCCTGCAAGTGCCACAAAAGTACGCTGAAAGGCGCACGACGCATAGAGCTCAGGCGCGCGGCGCATAGAGATTTTTGTTCAAATTTTCACCTTCCAACTCAGAAATTTAGCCAGTTTGACTAGTTTTGATTTGTGATGTAATTTTTGACTTCTCTTGATGTAATTGATTGAACATGATGTAATTTTGACACTTAGTTACTTGTTCTAGAAGATTCATTCACCAAAGAGTAAAAATTTAATGAATGAATTGGTTTCCTACCTTATAGAGGGAAGTTGTTTTGACTGCCTAGATTGTAGTTCTTTGTTTAGAGTTGGTTGAAATAGCTCCGAGGATGATGAGCTCGACCCCTAGAGGCAAGGGAATTGGTTGGCTTGCCTATATTATGTAATTTCTCAATCATTTTCAAAGGTTGGAGAGCTTGAACTCTTGGGAAAAGCTTGACACTCTATTGTACATATTTTATCTGCATTTTTGGCAAAGGAAAGACCAGGGTTTTGCAGCACTGTTTGGGATTCATGTGGATTTATGTGTTGATAGTGTGCTTCTTTCAGTATTTTTAAGTTCTTTATGTGTATCACTTTCCTTCTCTTATCTTCTGCAATTGAACAAATGAAGTGTTAAGGTAGAATCCATAATTTGCTATGCTCTGCCTTTAAGTTTGTTTGATTTTCCATGTTTTCATCTGTTTATGGAGAATCCTTAAAATTTTCTTGCTCTCCTTAACTTCTCACCAGTTAGATCTATCCATGCATTCTCTTTAAAAGCATCAAGACAATCGCCTACCTTGCCCCAAGTAGAACTCTGCAAAAACTATGTCTCATCCCCGCACCCAAAATTGTCTTTCCCTTAAATTCAACTAAACTCCAAGAAATCAATTTCAAACTCCTTGTACTTCATACCTAGCCTAAATTAATTATCAATTTAGTCATCTCGAGCCTCATTGATTACCTTTTTCCGAGATTGACCCGGAGAGAGCCCTCTCCTGTCCTCGTAGGGCTAGCTACGAGGCTGAGCGTGGTTTGATGTAGCCTTGAGTTTTACCTTATTTCAGCCTAAGGTAGATTTGAGTGCTAACACTGCTAATAAGGAAAATTGACCCATCGGTTAGCCCAAAGTAGAAAACACAAAGCAAGTCTAGTAGGACAAAAACACTTCCATGACTAGCAAGCTGCAAAACACTCTGCCAGATAACACGAACACTTGTTTCACCCCGGACAACTCGATGAGTCTACCACCTATGGATTACAACATTGTTGATGATATGAAGAAAACTCAGGCAAACATCTGTTTGTTCAAGTTGGCTAAGATCCAGAGCCAGTAAGATATCCTTTACGCACGTTGGGACAGACAGTGACAGACAATGCAGCCTCTACCAGCAAGGAAGCAAGCACACCTCCTGGATCAATTTCCATTGTGCCTAATACACTCTGGATGGAAGAAGCACACTCAGGTTTCCCCCCATTTATGCTATCTTTTTAAATCTTCAACTACAATGTTCACAACTATTTGGTTGATTCTAGTTCAGTAGCCATTGTTATTCCGGTCTCCATTTCCAAGAGGATCAATGCACGATGGAGCAAAACATCTGCGAGAATCATCCAACTTGATAAAACGTTAGTACCATCCATTGGTGAACTGGGAGACGTGATCATCCGACTATCCCATGACAGTCGAGTCCACCAATGAATCAACATAGTTGTTGCGGACATACCGGAAGCATATGGCCTGCTACTCAGCAGAGACTGGTCGAGCAAGCTAGACAGATATTTTGCTACAAACTAGTCTTACATGTGGCTTTCATACAATGGCAAGTGCAACCAAATCTGAGAGGTACATGAAGCATAATGGCACTCCCATCAATGGCGAGAATGAACCGTTGGCTTTTGTAGAACTCATGTTTGACAACTGCCTCCTTGAGACAACATTGGGGTGTTATCCTGCATGGCTAGCTCACACCCCACCAAATGCATAGTTGGGACTCCTTCCTTTCCCAATTGATGGTAATGAAACTTGTACAACACATTGTACCAATAGTAGTAGTAGTAGTAGCAACAATAGTAGAAGAAGCAGTACTAGCACATCAAGTGGTCCGTGTATAGATGAGTTTTTAATCGTGTACTTCGACAGGTCAAAGACACAGGACAGCTCCGAAGCCAGGTGTTTCCTGATTGACCCTTGCAACAGGAAGCATATGGTGTCAAGCAACTTGGAGTTTGAGTAAACAAACAATGTAGTAGAATATGAAGCACTGGTATTGGGCTTGCGGAAAGCCATCAGCCTAAATGTGGCCATTCTCAAAGTGGTAGGTGATTCACAGATAGTGGTATGGCAGGTACGTAACACCATTCATTGTTTATCACCACATCTCATAGGTTACTAAGAAGAGGTATGGTGACTAACCTCAAATTTCCAACCGTTTAATATCATTGATGTACCACATGCACGTAATGCAGCTGCCAATGCACTATCATATGCAGCCTCAAGAATCTCACTGATTAAGGATAGATTTACTATTGAAATTTTGTATAAACCATCTATCCAAGACAACATAACTAATTTACGTGTGTTTAATAATGATTAACAGATACTACATTTTATGGCCAGTGCTGACATTTTCAAAGATGCAGCAATAGATGATGATGAGTGTTAGAAAATTATATATTACGGAGCAATGGAACACATAAAGTATTGTAGAAATATAAACACAGAAAACGCATAAAACAAGAAAGACATAGATATACGTGGTTCACCCAGTTTAGGCTACGTCCACCCCGAACAGCCAGTCAATCCTTTCTATTATCCAGCAAAATGAAGAGACACAACCTACAGCAAATCCGCTGTAATATCCTCTGTTTTCTCTCACAGTCTCACCTCTCTGTTTTTCGCTCACACACATAGAATACACATCTATTACACAGCCTCAAATACAATGCCCTCATACAAAGAGAGGGCTTTCCTTCTAGGGCAAAAAACCCTAAACTAAACATAAGTTCTACCGTCAGATCATCCGCCTAATGAACGGCCTAGATTGACTAGAAATTACTATACTTTTACAAGGCAAATTTACATCTATTTTTAGCTTCGGGGGCGCTGCCCCCGGACCCCCCATCCGGGAGGGATCAGCCCCCCCGGACCCCTACGGGGGGGACAAGTCCCCCCCCGCGTGGAGGGGTGTACAAACTTCCTGGGGTATACATCCGGCTGAAACAAAGACCTCTAAACAATCATGCTCCACACACAACAATCTCCCACTTAGAGAATGATTGTATCAACTCCATCGCTGCTTCATTTGCTGGACAATGTCTCCTCTTTTGGACCTGGTTGTTTCTCATCTTCATCGTCATCCTTGAAGACCAATTGAAACTGAGCATGTTCTTAGTTTCTCCCTGGTTACAACTTTTGTTAGCATATCTGCAGGATTCTGGCTAGTGTGTATCTTTTCCAGCTTCAACTGTCCATCTTCCAACACTGATCGTATGAAATGGTACTTGAGCTGTATGTGTTTAGTCCTGGAATGAAATGTTGAGTTCTTTGCAAGATGAATGGCACTTTGGCTATCACTGTATAACGTGCCCTTATCATGCTCCTTTCCCAATTCACCCATAAACCTTTGTAACCAGATCATTTCTTTACTAGCCTCTGTAGCAGAAACATACTCAGCTTCTGTTGTTGAAAGTGCAACAACACTTTGGATTTTTGAAACCCAACTGACAGCTGTTCCACCAACAGTGAATACATATCATGTAGTGCTTCTCCTGTTATCCCTGTCACCTGCCATATCTGCATCAACATATCCCTGTAGAGAAATGTTTGAACCACCAAAGCATAATGCTTGATTTGTGGTACTTTCAAATATCTGAGAATCCATTTCACTGCCATCCAATGTTCCTTTCCTGGATTGTTCATGTACCTGCTTACAACTCCCACTGCATGTGCAATATCAGGCCCTGTGTAGACCATTGCATACATTAAGCTTCCAACTGCTGATGCATATGGAACTTTAGACATATAATCCATGTCTTCTTGGGTCTTTGGGCACATTTCCTTGCTAAGTTTGAAATGGCTGGCAAAAGGTGTACTAACTGGTTTTGCATTGTGCATGTTAAACCTTTTCAACACATTTTGTATGTACTCATTCTGAGACAATGTTAATTTACGATTTTTCTTGTCTCTAGTTATTCTCATACCAAGGAT